>VTFQ01000018.1:46468760-46533760 GCA_036281575.1 Ancherythroculter nigrocauda
TTGAGCTAGCGCCACCTTGTGGTCAAAGATTATAATGAAATAAAAAAATGTTAATATAAAAAATGGCATATTAACACCAAACTTTGTATCATTGTCTCCTCACACTGACCACACATCATCAATTTGGAAACAGCGCCACCTATTGGTCAGAAGTGATAAGCAATTTAATCATAACACAAGTGATTGTATTGTGATTTTTCAGTCATTTTGAATAAAATAATCTACAAATATATTTAAATACTCATTGTTGCAGTGCTTGGCCCCTTAATTGCTGCTTACAGCTATATATATATTTTTCCTCTGAAATTTTTCACTTTGATTTTTAGTGACATCGTATTTTTCATTGTTAGTTCATGTTAACAAATGGAGTCTTATTGTAAAGTGTAGATGGCCAAAGATACAGAAAGAATGGAGGATGGGCAAAAATTGTAAAGAAAAACATGATTAAGGTGTTATCTGCTCGTTCCTTTCAGAGACGAATGCCTGTAAAGGCAACGAATGCTTTCTGATGAGCCAATCACAACACTGCCACAATCCCATCAGTCTCTCTCTGTTGTGAGAAAGCACACAGCTCACCTCTTATCAGTCCTGTGGCGCTCTCTGATAATCTTAAACTGCTTTCTTTCAGGCACATTGAGGACTAGTCTTTGCCCTCGGTACTGTATAGTTGCATAAACTTATCCACTGAGTCTTGAGAACTAGTTTGACCAACTAGCAGAGATAAGAGGAAATCAGTCTTTTCCAATACAAATTAAACCGATCTAACTTTTTATGTAACGGACTTCAAAAAGTTAGGACCAGTCTTGAAGAATTAAAAGAACACTATCACACTTTATAGAACATTGTGAACACAAGCTTACTCTAACGCCACATATGACCAAAAATGACAAACGCAGCAATAAAAAAGCATGATGAGATGTGACAAACAATGGTGTTTGGTGTCACTGATGTTGTGACGTGCCTTGTGCATTTATGCAATTTGTGAAAAACACATTTTCTGTGAATTACTAAAGGTTTTGAATATAGTGCACAAGTCACACAAGTAACATTTTCATTGCTTTTTAGTGGTTATTTGCCATTTTTAAAGACTGACATTGCATGCTCACTGCATGTTTTCATTGTATGCATTCTCCAAAATATATTATAAAACATATATAACTCTCATATTGTCCACCATCAGAGACGCGACAACCTGAAGCTGAACACTGTGTGTTCTGTTCCATGGAAGAAGAAAAAAATGAGAATTTCATTTTTTATTTTCATCATAATTAATTTTTATTAAGCATCATAAAATGTACTCATAAAACTTACTTACTGAAATTATTACAAGGTTTTACCATACACTCTAAAAATGCTGGGTTAAAAACAACCCAAGTTGGGTTGAAAATGGACAAACCCAACAATTGGGTTGTTTTAACCCAGTGATTGGATTGCTTAATAATAAATGTTCACCTTTTGATTATTATTGTTGCCTCTAGCTATGTGTCTGATTTTTAATTTCCAACATATTTTGGGTTCATTTTAAGCCAAACCAAAGACTATAGAATAACACAAGATGTGTCACTCGTATTGTTTTGAATGGGAGAAAGTGTAATGCGCAATATGGCGGAATAAGTCCCGCCTTCTAAATAAGAGCCAATCGCCGACTGGTAAAGTCTTCGCGTCACTTCAGCGGCCGTTAGAATCACCGGTTTCTATAGAAACAGTCAGACTCGCGCCTCAGAAGAGACGCGCATTTAGGTCTGCGCATGCGCATTAGCTTGATCCAGCCTGAAAAATACAGTTTTTTTTGTCATGATTCGAGCGTTTAGAAACTAAATTTATGAGCCGGTTGTTGTTAGATTTCATTGGTGATTTCAAATATGAAATTTAATCATAAGGTTGGCGAACACTTTTGGAGAATTTGATGTTTCCCCATTCAAAGAGATTGCATGATGCCCAGGATGCCCGAGAGGCGTTTCAAAGATGGCCGCCGAGTGAAATGACTTGTCTTAAAGGGACTTTGGCCAAACATATAGTCATTTTTAAACATTAGTTGGGTTAAATAAAACTACCCAGCACGTTGAGCAAACATTTAACCCTGGATTTGTCCTGAAAAAAATAGTCACACTTGTGCTCCTTGTGGTAAAAAATGAAAGCATTGGAAATGAATGGGAAGCGAATTTCAAACTTTTGGTACTGCGCCCAAACATAATCTTAGTGAAAGATCATTTTTTTGTAATATCAACCTCAATTTTGGAACACAACTTTTTTAGATTTATGACCTTCTCACTGTTTTAGAGTAAAATGTGTTTTGGAACATATATATTTCATATAAAAATTGAAAAAAGAATGTTTTGTGCATTTTTCATAACAATAAATGTGAAATTCTATACCTCTTTAAGTTCACTTTTTTAAACTTTTTCACATCAGCAATAATCTGCCAAGCGTCTTCTTTAAGAAGAGACTAAACTGAAGCATTCAAGATTTATCACAGTTTGATATTTCATTTTCAGGCTCAGAAAGGTCAAGACATGGATTATAACCAGTGCATAAATATAATTTAGCACCACAAAATCCCCTAAAAATACAAAATATTAAATTAAAAAACATGATCAAACTAAAATATAGTACATTCATTTAATTGAGAAAATAAATAAATAAAAATTCAGTCATTTTTGACCACCACGGAAACAGCACCAGAGGGTTACGATCTGTTTACTGGAGGATTCTCTTGGGAACCAGAAATGGTCACTGTGAAAACACCCTTTTGAAACCTTTAATTTTAGGTGAATAGCAGTATCAGAACTAGAACATGAGTGGAAGCCCAGTTTTATACTGGCTTTATTTAATTTAGTGGTGAAGAAGTCATCAATAGCCCATTAATGAAGCATTACCACTTCCCATTCCGGACACGGCGTCTGTGATCACCACCACCTTGTTCAGCACCATGGACTTGGACATGAAGCGCATGACCTCATTGTAAACGTAGTAAACTCCAGCGAAAACCACGATCAGCAGGGGCAGCACCATTACAGATGGGACACCCATCTTCTGAAACACAAGAAGAACATGAGATAATCCTCGATTCATGCATTGACTGCATGACACTCAAAGTTCAATGCAAAGAGAGATATTTTCTTTTAAAGAAATCACTTTTTAAACAGCTGGTAGGAACTACAACAAGCTTCTTCCCGGGTTAGTGACATCACAAACCCTACAATTTACATAAACCCCGCCCCCGAGAACACACAACAAAGGGGGCGGGGCCATGTTGGGCTGCTTTAGAGAAGAGGAAGAGTTGTTGTAGTAGAGTGTTGTTGTCATGCCGTCATTTTACGCCGGACTGCTTCACAAACGAGGGTCAGTTCAACACAAAAGATGAACATGACGGCACATGCTAGTGGATGAGTTGAATCAACTCCACAGCAACTACATCAATTTATCCACTAACCATTCAGAAACGTCTAAAAGTTGTAACTTCTTCCTGAGTCTCTCCATCAGTGTCGACTCCGGTTTGAACAATGTAAGGATGAACACCGTTACTGACAATCCTCATTTTGGCTGCGTGAGATTCTCCAGCTTTGTTGTTGTTGAGCTGTTAAAGCTCCGCCCTCTTCTGGAAAGGGGGCGGGAGCAGCACCTCATTTGCATTTAAAGGGACACACACAAAAGCGGCGTGTTTTTGCTCACACCCAAATAGGGGCAAATTTGACAAGCTATAATAAATGATCTGTGGGGGATTTTGAGTTTCATTCTTCACAATTCTAAATGTTGACCAAGTGCCTCTAATGCTTTTGTCATGAGAAATGATTGAATACAGTCATACAAAATGTTAAATCATCAGAGCAGTGACTGACTGATCTTCTGTATACAGTAACATGTGTCACTATTTCCATAAGTGTGGCCGAGGACACGGTCTATAAATAGCTCTCGCCGCTGACACTGGACACACAAGAAGCTCATATTTGGACATGCATAAAGAGAATAGATGTGATTTAACCAACAAACATTTTTAATGCATTTTAACAAAATGCATTTTTCCAAGTCCAGCTCAAGCAGCAGTGTCACAGACTGAACCGCTGATATATAGAGCCAAACACACGAAGCCACATGCAGACGAGCGTAATCTGTGTTATTTTCAGTGTACTTACAGTGTGCGTAAAGAGTTAATCCAGCCTTCAGTGGAAATGTCTGTTGTTTAAGCAGATTGAAGCCCGTCGTCGTCCCTGTTCATTCAGACGCAGCCAGGGAAACTTGTCCAGATGATCACGGGCTTTTAATAGCACATGGCCGACAGACCCACTGCTCATGAGAGTTGAGAATAGAACTGAAGGCATGCGGGGAGGCTTCAGCTGATCTCACACTGGACTGGGTTCTTTCTTTATTCCATGCATAAAATTATATTTTTACACTTTATTTCAAGGTGTCCTTGTTATACATACATTTGAGTACTGAGTAACACTGATTTACTAGAGGGTTTTGTGTTAAAGTGTTACCTTTTTATTGATAATGCATATGTAAAATATTATAAAATGCATCATAGATATATTATTTATGGCATTACATAAGCAGATGTTCATTTTGGGATACCTGTTTACAAGAGAACTGTCAAGTCAAACACATTTATCCAGCAAAATATATTCTTGAATGGATCTGAATAAAAACCAAACCAAAAAGAAATTCATGTTGATTGATTGATTTTCTCAGACTCTCTGGTTATGGAGTCATGAGATACAGTATAGATTCAAATACTCCATCAAAGATTATATTGCATTGAAATGACAGTATCTGCAAAGATGAAGCATTGCGGAAATGTTTTGGCATGGCGTCTCTTAACATGTATATATTTTCTATATAAAAAAATAACAGGAAAGAGTAGAGAAAGGTTTAAGTTTTTGATTTGCATAATTGACAACTGCATGATTACTTTTTCTCTTTTACTTCAGATCCCATTTTAATGTATATTCCTTTTGTGCTGAATTTTACACTTTGATAAATCATAATTATGACATACGACGACATAATTATGAAGCAAAATGTTAAAATTATGACTTAAAAAGTTTAAATTATGTCAGCTAAGTCAAATTTATGAGATGAAAAGTTGAAATTGACTTAAAAAGTCAATTATGATATGAAAATATTATGAAGTCAAAAATATGAGAAAAGTATGACCAGTCATTTATGACATAAAAGTCGAAATTATGACGTGCTAAGTCAAATTAATGAGATGACTTTAACTGACTTAAAAAGTCAAAAATATGAGATAAAAAATTAAGTAGAAATTATGACTTAAAAAGTCAATTATCACATCCTAAAGTTAAAATTATGACATAAAAGTTGAAATTATGTCATGCAAATTTAAATTTATGATACAAAATGTCGAAATTATGACTTAAAAAGTCAATTATGATATAAAAGTCGAAATTATGGCATGCTAAGACAAATTTATGAAATGAAAAGTTGAAATTAACTTTGAGACAAAAAGTCACAATTATCACATCTGAAAGTTGAAATTATGTCATGCTAAGTCTAATTTATGAGACAAAAAGTCGAAATTATGACTTAAAAAGTTAATTATGAGAAAAGTTGAAATTGTGGCATGCTAAGAAAATTTATGACATAAAAAGTTGAAATTAACTTTGTCAATTATGACATAAAAGTAAAAAATTTTATGATTTAAAAGTCAAAATGTCATGCTAAATCAAATTTATGAGACAAAAGGTCAAAATTATGACTTAAAAGTAAAAATTATAACTTAAAAAGTCATAATTATGACAAAAAAGACGAAATTATGACTTGCAAAGTCATATTTATTATGACATGAGAAATTAAATTATGACAAAAACAAAAAATTATGACATAAGTCATAATTATGAGACAGTCGAAATTATGACAAAAACAAAAAATTATGACAGTCATAATTGACAAAAAGTAGACATTATGACTTGCAAAGTCATATTTATGACATGAAAAATTAAATTATGACAAAAAGTTCAAATTATGACATACTAAGTCATAATTATGAGACAGAAAGTAGAAATTATGACACAAAAAGTAAACAAATATGACTTAAAAGTCATAATTATGACAAAAAGTAGAAATTATGGCATGCAAAGTCATTATTATGAGATGAAAAGTCGAAATTATGGCATATTACATCATAATAATGACATATAAAATCATATTTTCAATTTTTTATTCAAATAATTAGGAATTAGAATGCCATAATTTCCTCATAATTTAGCATGTCATAATTCCGGCTTTTGAGGGAATGTCCTGCACGCTCAGAAGTGACCACAGGGTGGATATCTCCGCTTCGGGACAGTCCTGCTCTCGCGCTCCGAACTCTCGCGAGACGAAAATGAAATTCCAGCAGCAAATCTGCGAGCTCGCGACCTCCCTCCATTGGGAAAGCTCGAGCTGAAGTGAAGGGAGAGAAAACAGACCCTGGCTAGCCCTGGAAAACCTTTTAAACGATGCGTTTGTCGCAGCTCATGGAGACGTAGCGCTCGAGAGAAGAAGACATGCCCGGTACCGGCGGAGGCTCGCGGAACAGAGCGATTCTGAAGCGCCGCTAGATGAGCTAACTGACGCTAACTAAACTTCGAGCCTGAGAGAGAATTTGCCTTTGGGATTAAACACCAGGATATACCTCCAGTTTTTCCGTTTTTTCCATCTCCTCCTAGAAGCTCCAGCTCAATTTGTCGGGAGAAACACGTGAAATAATCGCTTTGTTTACCGCTTGCACAATTCCAGCATTGATTCGCGCAGAAATGAGATTAGAGAGTCGCTTTGTGAGGCAGGCCATGAACTCAACCACATCATTAACTGGAGATCTGCTTATATAAACCTCTCACATTCTGCTGCTGGAGAAAATAGAAGATCTCGAGACGTAAAGCTGCTGTTCCCGATCATGTTTTGCATGTCAAGAATCGGATGAAAGAGCATCGGGATTATTTCTGTCTTCTGTCTTCTGTTCATTGCTGGGATTTTTAAAAACACGCACACATAGAGGAATAAGATGTCTAGTGCGAAAGAAAACACGTGTAGGAAATTTCAAGCGAACATTTTCAACAAAAGCAAATGTCAGAACTGCTTCAAGCCTCGAGAGCTGCATCTGCTGACGGACCAGGATCTGAATCAGGTGTGAACGCGCGCTGCAGGCACTCGCTTCACTTCGAATTCGTTCTGTAATTATGGAAGCGCATAGTAGAAAATAAATCACAATTATGGCATGCTAAATCATTATTATGAGATGAAATGTCGAAATGATTACATACTAAATCGAAAATCACATGAAATGTTGACTTTCGACTTTAAATTCATAATTTCGTTTTTATTCCCATAACTGTGGCTTAATCCTAATCGTGATTTAGTAAATCTTTAATTCGACTTTTATCTCATTTTGATTTAATTTTTATAAATATGACGTAATTGACATACTAAATTATTATTATGAGATGAAAAGTCGAAATGATTACATACTAAATCGAAATTCACATAAATGACTTTTGAGTTTTGATTTTATTCTCATAACCATGACAATTTAATTATGACATACTTATTCATAATTATGAGATGAAAAGTCGAAATGGTTTCACACTAAATCAAAAATCACATAAAGGGTTGACTTTGACTTTTAATTCATAATTTTGATTTTATTCTCACAACTGTGACTTTATCCTAATTGTGATTTAGTAAGTCAGAAATTCAACTTTTATCTCATCATTTATTTTTATAACTATGACGTAATCCTAATTATGATATGCTAAGTCGTAATTATGAGATGAAAAAGTCAAAATGATTACATACTAAATCGAAATTCACATAAAAGGCTGAAAATATGACTTTCGACTTTTAATTCATAATTTTGTTTTTATTCTCATAACTATGACTTAATTCTAATCGTGATTTAGTAGGTCATTAATCGACTTTTATCTCATAATTTTGATTCTATTCTTTTAACTATGATGTAATCCTAATTATGACATGCTAATGAAAAGTCGAAATGGTTTCATACTAAATCAAAAATCACATAAAAGGCTGAAAATTGGTTTTATTCTCATAACAATGACGTAATTGACAAACTTTTAATTCATAATTTCGATTTTATTCTCATAACTGATTTAATTCTAATCGTGATTTCAGTCATAAATTCAACTTTTATATCATAATTTTGTTTTTATTCTCATAATAACTATGATTTAATCCTAATCGTGATTAAGTAAGTCATAAATTTGACTTTTATTTCATAATTTTGATTTTATTCTTTTAACTTTGTAATCCTGATTATGACATGCTAATGAAAAGTTGAAATGGTTTCATACTAAATCAAAAATCACATAAAAGGTTGACTGTGACTTTTGACTTTTTATTCATAGTTTCGATTTTATTCTCATAACTTTGACTTAATCCTAATCGTGATTTAAGTCATAAATTCAACTTTTATCTTGTATTTTTGATTTATTCTCATAACTTTGACGTAATCCTAATTATAACATACTAAATCATTATTATGAGATGAAAAGTTGAAATGATTACATACCAAATCGAAATTGACACATTTATTCTCATAATAACTTTATCTCATAATTTTGATTTTATTCTTTTAACTATGATGTAATCCTAATTATGACATGCAAATGAAAAGTCGAAATGGTTTCAAACCATTTACATAAAAGTCTGAAAATATGACTTTCAGCTTTTATCACATAATTTTGTTTTTATTCTCGGAACTTTGACGTATTCCTAATTTATGACGTACTAACTCATAATTATGAGATAAAGTCGAAATGTTACTAAATCGAAATTCTTCTCGTTATTTTGATTTTATTCTCAAGTATGACTTAATCCTAATTTTAATTTATTACGTCATAATTTCGACTATTATCTCATTTATGGCATAGTAGTTTTGACTTTTTATGTCATAATTTCACCTTTTTGATCTCATATGATGTCAAAATCATGACACTTTAGACTTTATTTCATAATTTTGACTTTTTATATCATAATTAAGATGTTTATCTGTTTCTCAAGTGGCAGAAACAGGGTTCCATACAAAAGTGAAATGGTTTATTCTGAAAAATGCAGTTTGTTCTGCAGTGTTTGCCATTGATTTCCGTTAGCGGACAGCACTTTATTGATCAGTTTGCAGTGACCACTAATCAGCCTTTTGCAAAATCAACAACCCGTTTTGTTTAGAAAGGGTTTGCCCTGTTAACATTAACTAGTGTCATGATAGGGATTGCGACAAGGCCTTTACTCTAATATATTTATTCTGTATGCGTTTTTTGTTGTGGTAAACGGTTGGATCGGCCAATCAGGAGGTCAAAACCACACGTTCTCGCGATAATCCATATTACTGCATGTTTTCTGTTCTGTTATGTCAGGGACTGTATCTTTTAGTGAAAGGGTGGCAGTGAATTTGTTGAAATAAAGTAAAGTTTTTAATGAAAATGTGTATATGTAGTAACCGTTAAAAGCAGCTGTGCTGTTTTGCATATATAACAAGCATGCATTTCATGGATCAAGGTTGAATTGTTGTTTCCATTTTGCAAATTGAGTTTCAGCGTGTTCATACAGATCTTGACGATTAACCGTTTTAGATCCATTTAGAGTTAAATGACATTTCAGTGTTGAAACAACAGCTGGTTACTGTAATTGCTCAATGCACATTGTATTTCCGTATAACTATATTGCCAATATAGCTTCATAAACTCACACTTTGGTCATTGTCCATTAACTTTGTTTGCTAAAACCTTCCAGTTGAATATTTCTAAGATGTAAGAATGCATTATTTTCTGCTTTAGAGGAAACTTTTAATGAAGTCAAGGATTACAGGTACTTTATGACTTTGCTGTTGGGAAATAATTGGCCATCTCCACATGTTTTTGGAGGTTGGAGTTCATTTCTTACCAATGCAGTGCGTTTTCCTCCCTCTAATTATCTTATTCAATGAAAGTTTTGGTTGATTGCATGAAAAAACTGTGACCATATTGCCATTTTTAGCTCTTGAGAGAGAATGATGAGAGGAAAAGTTTCAGACCATAAGGGCCTGTTGTGTTTTTTTTTAATTGATCCCATACTCATACGACCCGCCGAGCGAAGTCAGCATCCTCCAGCGTGTGTGTGTGTTGTGGTTTGAGTGAGATTACCAGCAGTTAACCCGTTCTGTGCCAGATTCTTGAGTCATTGTTATGGATTACATCACTCACTAATCCCACTAAAATCACCCAGTGGTCATTACAACCTCAAACCCTTTAGAGATCTGGTATTGTTGTGTAACGATCTTCCTCAGAGTTTCAGTTTATTATGTTTTTATTTTTGTTTTGACACCAGTATGTTCAGATTAGACAGGTTAAACCAAGTACATTCTCCATTTTCTTTATATCAAACGGATGTTCACCCAAAAGCAAACTCAATCAGAACTTCAAAAAGTTCATAAAGAGATTGTATCACTTGGATTAAACACATGCATTTATTTTATAATCACTTAATATGATGAACAGATTTATTTTAGGCTTTTATTCACATAAAACAAATTCCTTGACATGCAAGAACCAGTGAGGTTGGATCAAAATGTGGCATTCGTAGCATTTGTCAGGTGTGCCATTTGTTCCTGGATTAAATCTAATATTCCCACATCATCTTTTTAATTACCTGGCAAAGCAGAATATTCCATTCTCAATTGTTTGCATGCATTTTGCCAAGAATGATTTTGGCTTTTCAAACTGTTTGTCTTATTAGTGAATAAATAGTTTATCTTCACCATCATTTTTCAAAATTGAGAGAGAGTGCTAACCCACAAATGAGAATTCTGTCATTAATTCCTCTCCCTCATGTCGTTCCACACCCGTAAGACCTTCGTTCACAAACACAAATTAAGATATTTTTGATGAAATCCGAGACTCGTCCATAGACAGCAATATAATCAACACTTTCAAGGTCCAGAAAGGAACTAAAGACATCGTTAAAACAGTCATGTGACTGCAGTGGTTCAACCTTAATGTTATGAAGAGACGAGAATACTATTTGTGTGCAAAAACAAAACAAAAATAACCACTTTATTCAACAATTTCTTCTCTTCTGTCATTATCTTACGCAGGTGACGCAGTGAAGCTTCTGTGTTTACGTCCGAACGCTGGCTCAGTATTGGCCAAAGCTGGTCACGTGATCAGCACGACGCATGCGTGTGAAGCCGGCCAATAATGAGTCGGCGTTCTGACGATGAACCTTGAAGCGCTGGACGTAAACAACGTACAAAAGAGAAGAGATTATTGAATAAAGTGGTTATTTTTGTTTTGTTTTTGCACACAAAAAGTATTCTCATCTCTTCATGACATTAAGGTTGAACCACTGCAGTCACATGACGATGTCTTTAGTACCTTTCTGGACCTTGAAAGTGTTGATTATATTGCTGTCTATGGACGAGTCTCGGATTTCAGACAGAATTCATTTTTGGGTGAACTAACCCTTTAAGAGCTAAAGGTTGACCATTTTGGATCTATAATGTATATGCAAAACATATATATGTCCACAAGTTGGTTACCTTATCTGTTCCTCTATATAACTCAGAGGAAGTGGAATGTTACAGTACGCGTTGATGTTTGAGCCAAACGGTTCCTTTGAGGAAATGTTGGCAGCACACAGTCATTGACTTACCCAGGGGGTAAAAGGCTTTCAAAATACTGTAATTTTCACAGACTTGTTTCTAAAAGCATGCTCTTGACTTCTCTCTAGCGAGTTCTGTGGAATTGACTCCATTCATGCCGACTGGATCTGTATTTCCCTTAATCTCAACGCTACGGGAGCTTCCTCTATCGTATTCTCCCATAGCATGGTAGTGACTCTTGTCAATCACAAATATTGCATTATATTATAGTATGTATATGTGTATCATCTATAGTATTTTAGTATGTTGCATTAAACCGTAATGCTTTAGTGATGAGTTCCAGAAGCTTTAAATAACTTCAGTGTAAAGGTGGATCTTATCAATATTGCTTTGTCCTATTGTGTAACACTTCCTCAAGATTTAATTTTCATACAATTTCCATACACTGCGCTGCACCTGAAGTCGTGTCGGCCAGTGAGGCTAAACGAGAAAGCAATTGTCCATTAAAAGAGTTGAGCTTCAGAAGCTCGATGCAGAAATTGAAACGCCTACATTTTGTCTTGCTTTTGCACTTGTCTTTTACTTCAATATCCAGCCCACATGTTAAAAATGGAAAGTTGCATCAAGCGTCCCAGTGCGATTCTCATGCAGTGACACGGAGCGGGAGGGACAGGGCTTGTGAAAGGAAGTGCGTGTTGGGAAAGTGGAGCAGAGTTTCCCAAAGGTCGCTCCCACTTCTGAAGCTGCGGTTCGGCCCGGGGTGGGTGTTGGGTATGTTTAGGTGGGGGGTGGAAGTTCAGGGCGAGTGCGTCCAGGACTGTGGGGGAGGCAGGGATAAAGTGGACCGCTGGGAGCCGGCCGACCCTCCGGCTTCAGCCTGGGAGGAAATTGGAAGTTAAACGTGATGTAGCCGGTCGGGCCGTTGGGTTAGGCGTGAAGCTGGAGAGAGGAAGTGGCCCTTCAATGTGTGGAGGAAAACGCAGGGGTGTGCCGCTGCTCTCTTGCCTCCGTGGATCACATGCTGGAGTCACAGCTGTGTTTTGTTTTGCTTCCAATCCCCCACCTCTTCCAAAGAGGAAAGAGGCTAAATTTGGTCCCCAGGTATCCTCTGTTGTTTTAAAGATGTATTTATGGGTCATGATCGACCGATATGGATGTTTTGATTGCAGATGTCTTACAGAGCTGGGTGGCCGATATATAAATGTGATCTCACACAATTTCATTTAAAGATATGCATAACAATTGCTGCAATAAAATATATTTATCTTACATATTTACTAAATTAGAAGAAAGTAATTGGAAAATATATTAATATGTAAATTTTTTTTAAAGTATTTTGTACTGTGATGAACACGATGGCGAATACAAAAATCTGAATGGTGGTTTAAAACATTGCAGCTGCTTTGTTTACAGGAGTTACCGGGGTAACCGCTGCATTTCTGCTGTTCCATCAGCGCCATTATCTGTCAGAGTGAAATTGCAAAAAGTATTTTTGAACTAAATCTGTAAAATAAACATACTTTAGATAGAAACTTCTTGATTCTGAAATCCTATTGTATTTTTTCACAAATAAAGAACAGTTAAAAACATGAATAAAATATGTTTAATAATTTAAAAAATGCCAAATATCGACCCTGGCAAGATTTTGGTCGACCACTATTTAAAGTATCCCATTATGCTTTTTCAAATATTCCCTTTCATGCAGATTGTATAATAGCTGTTTGTGAATGTAAAAGGTCTGTAAAGTTTAAAAGATCAAAGTGCACGACACAAAAAGTTATTGTCTCCTAAAAGAAAGAATTGATTCCGAACTGCTGAAACGTGTCGTCAGCAATTCCAGTCTAACTTCCTGTTTCAAACCTACAAAAATGTAACACATTTGCGCAATGCCAGCCCATTGGCTGCCCATTAACAAAGTCTATGTTGCCCCGCCTTCAAACACTGTAGTTGTATCTGAGACTGGAAGACTTTGGTTCATGTTGAGATGCAGTTTTCAGTGTTGCGAATCCACTTTAATTTCGCTCGTGTCTACTGGCTGACATCTCAGACATGTGCATCGAATTTCATGCAATTTGAAGCATGTGAAGAGTCTCAAAAGCATCCAAAATTAATATTAAAGTTTGCGTTGCCATGGAAACACTTTAAGATATCAAGAATCTTTTCACAAGTCTACATGTCTTGATGTTATTCTGATGAAGTTTGAAGCAAAATCGGTTAAAAATAAGAGGGTGATCTCAAAGCATTTTGAAAGTGACACACATCCTGCTGCCAGTTGGTGCTGCTATAACTTTGGATTTATCGGCCAATATATCTGTTATCGGCTTTCAAATATAAAGAACTATCGGTTATCAGTACCGGCCAAAAATTTCATATTGGTGCTTCCCTAGCTGAAATTGATACAGAAAAACTGATGCCATAGCTACTGTTTGAATCACTATCAAGCGCTGAGAAAACCTACGAAGTTGAAATTCACATATGGTAATTGGCATTTTGTTTCCAACACGCACTGCAAACGGTAGACCAATCACAACAGACTGGGCCGTCTGACCAATCAGAGCAAAGTAGGGGTTTACAGGGACGGGATCTTCAAACGAACCATTTGTTGAACACTGTGAAAAATGCTGTGTATATTATGAGAAAATTAGAGTGTTTTTGACCTTGGATGCTATTGTAGGAGACTGCAAAACACATTAGGAGCCTTTAAAATAGCATAATAGGGGCACTTCAGCAGTACTTGATAACCTTATAAAATCAAGGTCCTTTTTTTGGATGTGAGGGTAAAGAATATTCAAGTCAGATATTTCAGGTCATGGCATTGCATTCAGTTTGAAGACATGATCATACATCTGTTTGAATAAGATGAGCTGATGGCAGGTGAGACGCTGCTTAATAACACTGTGTTTTTAACCTTTGAGGCAAAACATCTGCTCTATAGAGAAGCTATATTAACTTGCCTAGTCCTGCTCAACTGCGTCTAAGCTTGCACCCGTGGGTCATGTTCTGAAAGTGGTTTTGCTAGACGTTAAAATTGATTGAAATCTCCATTTTTCCAGAAAAATTATAGCATTATCACAATCAAACCTCAGAATTTTCCTTTGACTCCAACATGCACAATTATTGATTGAATATTTAATAATATGTTTTGATTTTGTTGCAGGCCAAGCCGATCTATGGCGGATGGCTGTGTTTGGCTCCAGAGGGGACGGACTTTGACAATCCCATGCAGAGATCCCGGGTAAGAGACGTGATGTTATTTGTTGGCATCTGTTAGCGTTAGTATCTTGACATTCACTGTGCACAGATAAAACTTGTTTGGTGTGTAACACAGGTGATCAGGTGTGTGGGATACTATGTTAACTTTAGCCTAAGATTTACTTCTGTGGTTTAAACTCTCAAAACTCAACTAAATTTGTGTTATGGCTGTCAGTTTAGCACTTTAATTTGACCAAAGAACTCTGCATTTGAACATACACCTAACAAACCATTGGCCGGTTTCACAGACAAGGCTTAAAGGCCTAAAATTCATGTTAGAGCTGTTTTAACTGAAAGTAACTTGCACTGAGATATCTTAAAATATTAAAAAGCTACCTAAATGTCCTACCTAAAAGCCTAATCCTGGCTTAATCTAAGTCTTGTCTGTGAAACCGGGCCTATAAGTCTTAAATAATAAGTCTACATTGGACACATTCATATAAAAAAGAAACAAATTTACACAGTAAAATACCGTTTTCCATTGAAATGGCAATATACCGTAAAACAATGCATTCTAAGTAATATTATTAATCGTTTTCGAGAAAGTTGCATATAGGCTACTTTCTTGAAAATGACGAATATTACCCAGAATGCATTGTTTTTACAGTATATTCTGTATATTACAGTGCATTCTGGGTAATATTATTTGTTGTTTTTGAGAAAGTAGCCTATAGGTCTTTTTTCTTAAAATATTACCCAGAATGCATTGTTTTATGGTATGTTTCAATGGAAAACTGTATTTTACTGTGTAAATTTTTCGTTTTTAGACATTTAATGACTTTGAATTCAAACGAACAATAAACTGATTTTTAAAGGCACTGCTATTCATTGCTTTACACATGCAACAATAATGTAAAGTCTTTGAATTGTTTTAAAAGAGACTTATTATGCTACTTTTTACAAGATGTAAAGTAAGTCTTGTGCAATCCCCAGACTGTGTATAGTAAAGTTTCAGCTCATAAAACCCGCAGATTATTTTTTATAGCATGTTAAAATTGCCACTTTTTGTGGGTGAGCAAAAACATGCAGTCCCTTTAAATGCAAATGAGCTGCTGCTCCTCACCCCCTTTCAAGAAGAAGGCGGAGCTTCAAGAGCTCATGCAACAACAAAACAGGACAATCTCACGCACTGAAAATGTCAGTAGTGGTGTTCAGCCTTATATGTTCGAATCGGACACTGATGCTTACATGAAGATAGAACAGGTATAGTTTTGTTTACACATTTTAATGACATTTAATGATATTTCCTTTCAACACAGAAATGGCAACGGCGATTCTTCGTCCTGTATGAACACGGCTGCTTGCGCTTCGCACTGGATGAATCGGTAAGCTGTCTGTTCTTTTGATCCCACAATTGCACATCAGCGATCTGTGAATCTAATTGCCTAGTTGAGAGATTAGATCCATGTTCTTCAAACAAACCAAACCAAACACCAACCTCAGTGGAATCCTGTCCAATAAAAAAAACAACATAACCGTCCCTGAGCTAAAGTAATCCACAGAATAGTTCGAGCTCCGAGATGAGAATGACCGAGGGAGTCCGTCGGATGCGATGTGAACTAACTGAACATGGTCCTGTGGTTAATGAGAGCCCGACTCGGCCTGTTTGTTTCACAGGAATGTGACATGGGTGACCAAATTAGCTGCCTGATCTGCCCGGAGATTACAGTGTTTGTATGTAAACAGTGAGGCCCACACACAGGCTCAGTGCTAGGAAAACCGAGAGCCACCGCGTCCCTCCAGACCCTTGACTCCCGTCGCTTGCGCTTCTTCGCTAGGTTGCTTACTACAGGAATGCCCATTAGACAAGGGCAATTCATCATTCTGCTGTGCAACACGAGGCAAACGGCGATTTGCCTGGCTGGAGTCACATCATTGTGCGAGATGGCTGAGGGAGGACTTGTTTTTATTTCCAGTGAGTGGTGAGGACAATCAAAACTAGTTCAGGGTACTACAGAGTTTCCTGCCATTGTTTAGCTTTGAAAATGCTGTCAGCCCTCTTGTCTTTATAGTCTTTTCATCTGTGCGGGGAGTTTCAGGAAATGCTGTTAAATTAGGTCAAGAAAATGGACACTTCAGAGCAGCAATGTTTTATTTGTGCAACAAAAATAATGTTTTTGAGGATTCCAGAAACTTTATAGTATTAAAATCTCTAGTAAAGGTGGTTGCGTTACAACTGTGAATTTAACTTATAAGAGGCGAAATGGATTTTCATGAATGTCGGTGTCAACATTTTAAAATCCTGACGATGCTTGTTTTTCTACAGTACCGACGGTACCGAACATTTATGCACTATAGCATGTAGGCTGAACCCATCAGATTATCAGAACAAATCAGTAATCATTAATTCAGTCATTAATTACTCTCCCTCATGTCGTTCCACACCTGTAAGACCTTCGTTCATCTTCAGAACACAAATTAAGATATTTTTGATGAAATCCGAGCAATATAATCAACACTTTCAAGGTCCAGAAAGGAACTAAAGACATCGTTAAAACAGTCATGTGACTGCAGTGGTTCATCCTTAATGTTATGAAGAGACGAGAATACTTTTTGTGCGCAAAAACAAAACAAAAATAACCACTTTATTCATCAATCTCTTCTCTTCTGTGTCATTATCTTACATTGTTTACGTCCAGCGCTTCCAGGTTCTACGTCAGAACGCTGACTCATTATTGGCCGGCTCCTGCATCAGCGTCACACGCACGCGTTGTGTTGATCACATGATCAGCTTCGGCCAATACTGAGCCGGCGTTCGGATGTAAACACGGAAGCTTCACTGTGTTACTGCGTCACCTGCGTAAGATAATGACAGAAGAGAAGAGATTGTTGAATAAAGTTTTTTTTGTTTTGTTTTTGCGCACAAAAAATATTCTCGTCGCTTTAAGTAATTAATGACAGAATTTTCATTTTTGGGTGAACTAACCCTTTAATAACTTTGCCTTTTGCCCACGTCTCGTTTTTTTCTTTTCAAAGCAAAATGCATTTCTGAGTGAACAGCCGCTTAAGACTAGCAATATGTTCTACGTTCATAGAGCGTCACACGAGAGCGGTTAATCAGGTGCGCCATCATGTGGTCGGATCATTTCTTCTCTTAAAGGGGTGGTTAAATGCAATTTCACTTTTTTAACTTTAGTTAGTGTGTAATGTTGCTGCTTGAGCATAAACAGTATCTGCAAAGTTACAGTGCTGAAAGTTCAATGCAAACGGAGATATTGTCTTTTAAAGTTTAATGCCTACAAACACGACCGGTTTTGGACTACAAAACTGTATACTGAAAGCTAACAAACAGCAGCGACAGCATATCTAAACACTTTGACACAAATACAAAATGAAATATCAATCAAAAGCTGCGATTGCGATTGACCCTCTTCATCTGGGTCTAATTCGGGCTCAATTTGATACAGCAATATAGACGCCATTATTTACATTTTGACTGAAGCAACGGGTGGTAAGGGGCGTGGCGTTTCCAGACGCTTCAGCGAATCATGATACACTGGGCCAGCTACCAACCTGCTAACCAGTCTGAGCACATTGCGTATTTCGGAGGGAGTGGCTTCATAGAAGCAGGAAGTCAAACGAGCTGTTCATATGACAGTGGAAACAGAGGTGTAGAATAAAGGTAAAATATATGAAACATACAGTGTTTTAAAAAAAACAAAGCATTAAGACATGCTAAACTGTGCCCCAAAAGCACAATCAAGCCTAGAAAAAAAACACTTTAATGGTTTTCATTGCTGAATTGTCAACATGTCTAATTGTAACATTTGCTAACATATTTATTCAAAAACACAATTTCCCGATTTAAAAATAATAAAATTGAGGCAATACATTAAATTCGAATTAATCGAAAAAATCTGAAAAATCGCCCAGTCCTACAACTTCTATTCCTTTTCATTCAAATTATGATTACAGGGGCAGATTATCATGTGGCTCTTTGCACAACACTGTATGTTATGAGCTCAAAACACTTTTACCATAGTGTATGATTTGTAAACTAACACATTTTGAGGTTTGCATCACATAATCACCTCGACGCGTGTGTCTGTAAACTTGCTCACCTGATACAGCATTGCTCTTGTGATGTGAAGCGCTCGGGTATGAGTCCCGCTAAAAGAATTGTAGAAGCAGCTGAAATGACATGGTTGCTTCAGCAAATGTGTTTTTATTTCATAGATATAAACAGAGCATTAACCTTTTAGTGCATTTCATTTCTGAACTGCTGCGATACGTACAACAACCAATGTTGCCAGATCGACATTTATCTATTATTTTATCATTTGACTTGCATGTTTTGCAAGACTTTTAATGTAATGTAATTTTGTAGAAATGTCGCCACGGGCATGTTTTCCCAATGAGTTGATTCTTTTTTGGCCAGTTTTTATTTAAGTGCGTGTTATATGTAGTGTGAACATAGGAAACGCTCAAACGTGCACTTCTCACTCCAGACACTGATGCAGTCATGTCCAAGTATGGTTGAAGTTGTTTTAAAACACATGAACTCTCTAATCCCATAACTTGTCGGTTACATTAAGAGAGTCTGCCGTTAAGTAGCCATTCATCTAGCTTCACTGGTGGCTCTTATAAACATGATGTGCGTTCAGCTACGGTCTTGAAGCAAAGTATTTTAATTGTCCGACTGAGATGTTCTGAACGTGGAGTCTGCGCTCAGGATTGCATTTCCCCCAATATGCCCTTATTAGGAGAAACCACTGAGGACTGTGGGTGACGGCGCTAAACTCTGAGAGCGTTATCCCCCTAAAACCACATCGAAATGTTAAATATGCTTTGAGGGCCCTGCCACTACACCTATTTCTACAGCAGGACACTGGGTTTAAACTTAGGACGACTAAAGCAGAGTGGGTTGTGTTTTCTTTGTTTCATAAAGCAGATTTTATGTTATGCGTCAATCACCCGACATTGTTTCTCCTGCTCTTCATGACACTGGGTGAACAGAGTTTGCTCTAGGGGCTGCTGATTGCCAGGTGTTTTATGAAATGGTGCTGTTTTATAGCCCTCAGGTATTCCTGAAATGGAAGATTTACATTGGTGTTTTTTTTCCTGCAGGTCTGGGCACATATACTGTAAAATAAGAAGATGGAATAGCTTTGATATTTAAACACTTACGTGTTGTTGTTGTGACCCAAAACATTGTCACTCTTAAGAACTTGTCCATCTGGCTGTTTTTGTGTTTTGATCCACCCTCATCAACACACTGGAAACTGTTGAGCTTTTGCATCATGGGCTGTTATGTTGGCATACGTGCCTGTTTTATATTTTTTTTTTAAATAAATAAATAAATACAGTTAATTGGCATGGATATTGTCAAGCTCTAAAATGACTAGAAGCCAACCATAAAAGAAGTCATTATGACTCATGTGCTGTATTTTATGTCTCCGAACGTTATGCAATAGCTTTTTGTGAGGAACAGACGGAAACTTAAAGTAATAGTTCAACCCATACTGACAGCTGTCATTATTTACTACACTGTACAAAAAATAATGCAATGAAATTTATGGTATGAAATAATAGTTGTAGTTGCCAGACCTTTTTTTTCTTTTTCTTTTTATAGGACTGAACTTTAATTTATTAAAATCTTTTATGTACCTGGGTCAAAGACGAAAAAGGGTTTTCTAAGTGTAATACAGCTTTGAATTGTTGTTGTTGTTTTTCAGTACATCAGAATGGGTCCTGTTTAATTTGTTTGTTTTTTCTGAGCAAAAATTCAATATCATACATTTTTACCATAATTTACAGAAGACACTAAAATGTCAGGGATTGTCAGGGATATTTACAACAAAAAATCTGTTTATACCATATTAAAGACTAATTACTTTTACCCCAAATGCTAATTACTTGTAATTTTACATTTTTTAAAAACTTTGCCACTATCCTAGGTTTTGCCCATTTGTCAGCAAGAATATTTTACACATTTAAAATGCAATAAAATTTACTTATTCTTTTATATATTTTAATACGTACAGATCAGAATAAGCATGTTTCAGTTTTTACATAAATATAAGTGTTACACTGAATGACATTATTTCACCCACATTTTGACATTTTATTCTCCCAAAACTCATTTGAAACCTTAAAAGTAGATGTTTAACTTACATTTAATGTGCTTTCTATGTATATAAAATCACAAATTTCTATTGATGCGAGCATCTAAATGTCTTAAATATACCAAATATTAATTAGTTTTTGATAACTAAAAATAAGAAACATAATTATTTAAACAAAATACCATTAAAGTGTCACGCAGGGATTTGTCACTGTAAAGGAGACAACTGTTTGTTTTTCTTAATCGGTACTTCACTGTAAAATTGCATAAATTATGTTTTTTAGCCATATATAGTAAGGGAATTTCCTGTTAATCAAGTCTTTTACTGTTAAAATTACAAACTTTTGTTTGCAGTGTAACCAAATCTTAACTTTCTTTATGCAGCTCTTTCCTAAAAAAACATGATGTCTTTCAGCTCCTCATTTTATGGGTGAACTATCCCTTTAAGATGGGCAGTGGTCATATGGGACCTTGTCCGCTGATCCTTGATTTAACTGGATTAAAATGCCTCTTATTAAACGATGAATCTGTTTTCAGTAAGCATTCGACTGTCACATAGTTATTATGCAGTTTGATTTCCTACAATACCGGACAAGTTGGCAAGTGAGCATAAATGTTTGAGTTTTATTACAATTCCAGTATTCTAAAAATAGCAGAACATGCTGGAAAATGAAAGGAGATTTGATGTGCTTTGGAATAAAACCACAATAATGTGAAATGCATGAATGGCGAACTTGGCAAAGGCAAACTCATCCAATAATCCATTTATTCTCTGCTTCATATGCATGTTTACTAAAACAGGGCTTTACAATCTTTTATCTCCCACAGATCCCCAAATATGATCAGTTTCATGCAAGGGATCACCATCCTGAAATTTAAATACATTTATATAGTTTCTGGTAGGGCTGGGCGATTTGGCCCAAAAAATTATCACAATAAAATTTTTCATATCAGTCGATATCGATAATTATCATGATAAATGTCAAATCTTTATTTCTTTCATTTTTAAAGGCAGGTTTTTGCTCCTAAATAAAAGAAACATGACAAACACGGATTATATTATTTCAAGTCATGAAACAGGTTTGTGTTGCCTCACTTTAATGACTCGTATCTTTGGTACAGTTTGCCGTGCATGCTACAATATTAATATTACATGTTTTGTCTCTTAGAAATGCACATTTGACAGTAACTTGAGTTGACCGTAGTAGTAGCTTGAGTTAAGATGCAAATCTATGTTCATTAACAAAAACAGAAAAAATGGTAACAACCTAATTTTTATATGGTAAAATTTAAATAATCTGACTGTTTGAGTTTTTTTTTTTTTTTTTTTTTTTTAAGTAACCATTGGTCTTCCCTAGTAGCATACATTTAGATCATGATAACTAGTTAAAGCCATGCATATAGCACCTCAATACCGTGGTAAAGTGTAACTATATGGTTCCTATGGTATTTGTATAAAAAACAGTAGCCTAAATACATTTATTATAAATGCACAAACGCTCTTAATCACAAAAAAATACTGTAGTTATATTCCATTACTCCTTTAATACATGTCTACATTAATAATATAATAAAATTCGATTTGAATATCCCACATTTCTGCCACTATACTATGGTGCATTTAATGTTACTACAGTAAATCAATTGTAAAATGATGGTGATTTGTAGATTGAAAAGCTTCTGACTGACCGTGTTTCTTCTGTTTGTCAGCACTGTTTCATCTGGCTTTAAACTAGCTTGAATCACTGAGACATTTGTGTTCTTCACTGAATTCAAACGCTTCTCACTGGATCTCACAGCGCTGTTTAGTGGTCACGAGACCGAGAAATGCATCCACTCTAGTAAGCTCGCGCTGCCGTTTGATCTTTGAGACGAGTGGATAAATGGTCCGTGTGGTATGCCGTTCAAATAAGCTGCACTGTTTCATTTCGCTTTCGGTGCATACACATTATATCGAACATCTATTGAACTCTTATCATTTTATTGAGGAAAATTGTATTGCGATAATTATCGTAATAGCTTTATCGCCCAGCCATAGTTTCTGGTATAAAGTCACACTTTGGGACAATGCATCAATTCTCGATTCACAATACAATGATTCGGTCTCGATTCTGATATCCGTATCCCAATTCTCTCTCGCATTGATTGTGAGCTTTGTTTTTAACAGCAGATGGCGCTCTAGGCTAGTTTTTAACCGCACCCTCAAATGCTCGAAAAGAGGAGTGTTGGAGAGTGTTCGAGCGGTTGAATACACTTGCACCTCGACTCAGAATGCTTTCATGATGCGAGATTAATGTAAACGCAGCCCACTGTGAACACTTGTTTTTTTCTTGCTTTGGAAAATTCTTTGTGTAATTCCGTCACAATTTGAAGAAAAGTTTTTGTTTTTCATGAGACTTTGGCCCCATTTACACTGCACGGTTCAAGTGACCCAATTCTGATTTTTTTCCTCCCATGTGGCACAGATCGGATATGAGTCACGACCGTGTAAGCAGGAAAAAAGCGCACGGATTCCGATTTTCACAGATCGGTTTCAGGCCTCATTCATATGTGGTTATAAATCAGTGCGTTTGCATCTGCAGTGTAAGCGGACAGATCGGATATTCCCCTGTAAATGCGACTCCTGCGTCATTGAGAAGTGAGGGTTTTTTTACATTTCGCGGTACAGACATACCTATAACAAACGGAGCATGTCTAGTTGACTGGCAGATTATTAATTTAATTTGTTTGTGTTAAATAAAAGGCGATCTGACGTTGAAATGTGTTACTCTTGAAATCACACCGAGTGCTCGTTGCCGCTGTTGTCAGTGACGGCACGCTTCAGTCCCATTGTGGAGACTCTAATAACTATTCGTTCCATTGAAACCACAAAATAAAAAGCACACAAACTTGCAACTGCCCTTGATATACAATCACTGATGAACGCATTGGTTTTAATGACAAAAAAAAATAGTATAGGATGGCGGATTCGAGCCCATGAAGCTGTGAATATCCACCAGTAACCGAGTATTATTCAACTCGCACGCTGCAGCGGAGCTATACTGTCATGAAAAATTTGTATTATTTTTATGTAGGGATGTAACTATTGCATTAAAAGGGTTTCTATATGAATTCATGTCAATAAATTAAGCACAATGTACCACTGAAATTGATTTGTGATGTCATATAGGCTATTTTTGGTACGTTTCGCCAAGTGCAGTGTAAAAAGGAGACATCCGATACAGGTCACTTTTAAAAGAAATGTAAGCACGTCGTCCAAAAAAATTGGATATGGTCAAAAGATCGGATCTGTGCATTAAGACTTGAAGTGTAAATGTGGCCTTTGTGACTTTTCCTACTTTTCCACATATATTAATGAGTGGAAATGGCAAATAAGCCAATAAGTGATGCTTTGCCGCCATCTACCGGTTAAATATCTTTAAATAAAAGTTTGTTGAACAAATGGATAGAAATGTCCGGTTTTGTGTTTTCGGGCCATGCCAAAGTGACGTGAAGTTCTTTGTTGTTGTGTCTTCTGTTCTTACACTGCTGGTGTCTCATTACCCAGATTACTTGCTTTCTGTGTAATTGTCACAATTTGAAGAAAAGTTTTTGTTTTTCATGAGACTTTGTGACTTTTCCTACTTTTCCCCAAGTGATCCTCTGCCACCTTCTACCGGTTATACTGGTAATTTCATGTCTTTAAATAAAAGTTTGTATGACACAAAGTTTTACAAATCATCAAATTAAAAATAACATTAAAATTGGATCATATTTAGAGATTTGAAGTGCTGGAAAAGGTGTGAAGAATCATAATAATCAATAAAAAATCATTGAAAAGTGCTTGTTCATTCATAGCATCAATATTTCTCCTAGTTTCCACATCTGCACTGTTTAATCTGATACCTGTAGTTTATAACACTTAAATGCTTCCCACTAGATCTCGCTGTGATGTTATTAATTCTGTGGCGAATTCTACACTTTCCCACTGAATGTAATTCACTTCAACTTTTCAGACTTTATGAATGATTATTTTAGGTTTAACTGGTGTTTGTAAAGAATTGGAAGCAAGCAGAGTACGGCTGTTTCTAAAGCACGCAGCGCCATCTGCTGTTAAAAACTAAGCTGAGAATCGATTCAAGAGAGAATCGCGATATATAGTTGGAAAATATCAGAATCGATCCAGAATCATTGTATCACGAATCGAGAATCGATTTATTGTCTCAGCCCTACAGTTTATACTGCGAAAAATGTATTATTATGTTTTTTTAAAAATATATAATATTATATAATATTTATTTCTATTAAGTTACGTTTATTATAGTACTGTACTGTTACATTTTATTTTTATATTTTAATGTAATTTATTTTTAATCTTATTAAACTTTTCCACGGACCCCCTAGCACTTCATCGCAACCTTCCTCACAAAAACCCATCTGCTAAAAGACATTATGAGCTGATTCATTGACACTAGCACACATAAGCGTTTGTATTGCTGTAATTCACAGGACCTGCGAGTGTATTTTTATGGGTGGGCCTCCTTTCTTCCCCCCGGGCCCAATGTGTAAGGACCTCAGCGGGCCCCTTCATCACAGGGCCTGGGACAACATTCCCCTCTGATGACAGTTCTGCTTCTAGCTATTTGCTCTTCCTGTTTTTCTTTTTTTCCTCCTCCATACATTGCCTCATATTTTCCTCACTTATCTGAAGATGACTTAAAGACTCCCACCCCCAAGTGAGTCCAAAGACCTAACTGAACTGGTGTCGAACTTTGGCACACATAGCTCAAATTATTTGGTTTACAGGACATTATGCTGCAGTTTTGGGTTAGTTCTTGAATGGATAAAATAATATGAAATTAGTAATCTGATACTTCTAGGTTTCTATCATGATTTATGGCAGAACAAAAGGGATTGAAACGTCCGGTTTTGTGTTTTCGGGCCATGCTGAAGTGACGTGAAGTTCTTTGTTGTTGTGTCTTCCGCTCTTACACTGCTGGTGTCTCATTACCCAGATTTTTTTCTTCCCTCTGTAGTGAAACAGAAACACTGCTGCAGTTTATAACTGTGACACACTGTAATTTCCATATTTGGCATTCCCTGGAGTTTACTGGCAGCTTTTAATAAAACTAGATCACTTAAAATGGCCATAAAAGGAGTCAGGAAAAGACGGCACCTGTTTTACATCTCGAGTCTGTGGAACGTCTGATAACGGCCAAGGCAGACGTTACGAGACGGTTGAGCGTGAATCTCAGGATCTCGACAATAAAAGAATCTTCTTCAGTCCTTCAAAGAAGTTCACCCCGAAATACTCATCCTCACACCCTTCCAAACCTGTCCGACTTGCTCCAAAATGGCGAGAAAGGATGACATGATGCATGTAGAATATTTCAATTTTATATGAGTAAATTAACAATGAAATGAGAGGCATAATAGTGCACATTCTTTATAAAATCAAGTGACACCGGCAGGACATTTAAAATAAACAAATTATGTCAAAAGGTGATTTTAAAATCATGACTTTTGAATGGCAAGATTTGCACCACCATTCAAAAGTTTGGGGTCTGTAAGATTTTTTTAAATTTTTTTGAATCAAGTCTCTTCCAGGCTGCATTTATTTGATCAAAAATACAGTAAAAACAGTGAAATATTATTACAATTTAAAGTATCTGTTTTCTATGTGAATATATAGTAAAGTGTAATTTATATCCAGTGATCAAAGCTGAATTTTCAGCATCATTACTCCAGTCTTCAGTGTCACATGATCCTTCAGAAATCATTGTAATATCAGGGCTCCAGACCAACATTTAAGAGCAGAAGGTGGCACCAGCACCTGATTTGGTGGCACCGGGCTTAATCATAAAGATAATTTAATCATATTACTATTGTTTTGCATTAATAAGTGCAGTTACTAATAATATTACACGTTTATTTATCAGAAAAGTGACAGTAAAGCACTGAGCTTGAATCGAGATGTAGATAATATTAACTTTTGTTGACAACAGTATCATGCAAAAAGCTAATTTTTATAGGGAAAAATTTAAATATTCGACTCTTATTAAATGTGCCATACTGAACTGACCGACAGCTTCAGTGAATATGAAATGAGCGCTCTTTACTTGCTTTCTGTGTAATTCAGTCACAATTTAAAGAAAAGTTTTTGTTTTTCATGAGACTTTATGACTTTTCCTACTTTTCCCCAAGTGATCCTCTACCGGTTATACTGGTAATTTCATGTCTTTTTAATAAAAGTTTGTTTGCCACAAAGTTTTACAAATCATCAAATTAAAAATAACATAAAAATAGGATCATATTTAGAGATTTGAAGTGCTGGAAAACCTGTGAAGCACTTGAAAAGTCTTTAACTTGTTCATTCATAGCATCAATATTTCTCCTAGTTTCCACATCAGCGCTGTTTGATCTGATACCTGTAGTTTATAACACTTAAATGCTTCCCACTAGATCTCACTGTGATGTTATTAATTCTGGGGCGAATTCTACACTTTCCCATTGGATCTCCCAGCGCTAGTAACAGTGTCATGTGATTTAAATCAGCGCGCAAGAACCTTCTGAGCTCACGCTGCGTTGCGCTCATTGGTTTGTTTTTGTCCGGTCCGTGCATTGCAGCTAAAACGAGTAGCGCGGTTCCGTTCTGCTTTCGTTTCGTTTGCCATTTGATGTTTCTCATATGCATTATGTCCAACAGAAATGGCAACTCTTGGGCATAAGTTGGGCAACCGAGTGCAACCAAAATTTAGTCGCACCTGCAGGAAAAAAGGTTGCAAAATGCCACCATTCAGTTGCAGGAGCCCTGATAATATGCTGATTTGCTGCTCAAGAAACATTTTTGATTATCAAAGTTGAATTTTGTTATGTAATAAATGTCTTTACTGTTACTTTTGATCAATTTAATGCACTTTTAATGAATAAAACTATTCATTTCTTGATGAATTAAAGAGTGTAAGGATGAGGCCACACACACAGACACAGTTTATTGATTCAGTTGAATGAAGGAACTTACAGGTTGTAGTTTATACAGTGAATGCTGAGGTCAATGAACCACATTCAGACAGTGTCCTTATTGTCCAGATGAAAACAAGTTAGTTGATATGCATCCGTACAGTCATTAGTCCAGCTGCAGGAGGTCCAGTGTGGGTCCAGTACAGGACGTGACCAGCCTCTCAAAGCACTCCAGGGTGACGGGCGTAAATAAAGGCTTGTTTCCAGTGACGTGTTTGGCACGGGCCGATGATGGCAGGCCTGAAGCATTAGGGAACACTGGCGTCAGCAGTACAGTAAAGATTAAGGCTGATATTTGTTGATATGAAGAATATATTACAGGGCACCAGACTGCGACCAAATGGTCCATTTTGCAAATTTTGTTAGAGGTCACAAATTTTGTTATTCTGAATGAAACCTGCGCACCGCGGACAGTTTATCAGCTCGGCTCACTGTAGCCCCTTACTGAATATTTTAAGAGCACAAGCTGAAAAAATGGGTTTGTCCAAGTTAATTTGTCATGTTTTGTCACACACAGCCAAGCACGTTACCGCAAGGGACCGTCAACATGAACCTGTGCACTGACGTGATCGACGCCGAGCCCAGGACGGGACAGAAGAACGCGCTGTGCATCGTCACCCCCGAGCAGGAGTACTACATCAGAGGAGACAACAAGGAGATCATCAACGGGTGAGTGGCGTGTTCAGGGTGTCCGTCTCACCCGCCGATGGGACACACGATGAGCGTGACCTCTTCTGTCTTTCACCAGATGGACTGAACAGCTAGTGGTTTATCCCCGAACCAACAAGCAAAATCAAAAGAAGAAGCGCAAAGTGGAGCCAGCAACCTCACAGGTACGACTGGGGCCTTCAGCCTTCATAAAATGTTTTATTTATTTTATTTTTGGTCCCAATTTTAATGTTTTCCTGGATTCCTATTAGACATCTTTTTTTAATAATCAAAAATGATGTCTAATCAATATAATTAATACAACTTAAATAATTTATGACATTTTCAACAATAATATGGCCTTATGAAATGTTATTTTTTCGGAAATTTTCCGTTTTAATTTTTCGATCACATATTTTAGTATTCATCATAAATCTGGTATCATTCGAAAGCTTAACTCAGAATTCATCCTGTGAAAACTGTTTTGAAATTGGACATTGCGTTACCATGGAAATGGTATTTTAAATTCTAGTGGGCGGAGTCATGTTTCATATTAAAACATTTATTTTAACTACTTTATAGTCAACTTTTCTAATCTTGAAAATACGCATATCGTCAGAAAGGTCTCGAGCTTCCATATTTGTTTTGTAATAGAAGTGATATTTGGACAGAAATGTATTAATTTGTTACAGAAGAATGCATCAAAACAATTCAATGGATTGTCAATGTCACTCGGTGGCTAATTTTGGTACAACACCTTAACAAAATCTCATGGGGACTTCAATTTTTGTGATATCAACTTCAAATTTGGAACACACTTTAGAAATAAAAATTAGTACAGTACATTTGATTAGTAAATTTAAACTTCTATAACTTTTTTATACTTTCATTTTTTTTTTTTTTTATTGAAGTGCATTCACTTATTAACAATCTGAAGTGAAATTCTTTAAAACACGACCAAACTTATGTCTATATTCCAAAGCATTCTTGAATTACTATAGTTTAAGTTTGGATAGTGCATTTTCACGTCTATGCTCAAAAAGGGGGTGACAGTGAAGGGGTTAATGGTTTAATACAATTTTAATAATCAAAAAGTATGTCTAATCAATAGAATTAATTCAGGTTTAATGATTTATTAAAATTCAAACAATAATAGTGCCCTATGAAATGTTAATTTCCAGAAATTCTGTTTGGTCTGTTGTAATTTTTCTTCAAATGAATGAAATTAATGCATAAAACTTAAAGGTGCCATAGAACGCTTTTTCACAAGTCTAAGGTGTCCCCTGAATGTGTCTGTGAAGTTTCAGATCAAAATACCCCATAGATTTTTTTTTAATTCAGTTTTTTAACTGCCTATTTTGGGGCATAATTAAATATGCGGCGATTCAGCGTGCATCCCCTTTAAATTCTCGCGGGCATCTTCTTCTAGGGCACCTTTAACTCTCTGGAGTCCGTTAACGTGCCGGCGCGTTTTGCAGGATTTTTTTCACATTGCAGCAAAACAGACTTAAAATACTCCGTCGTTTTTTTGTCATAGAGACATAAGTAATATATCAATTGAAACTATAGAATATCTTCTTTTATTTGTATACACTCAGAGTAAAAACAAAATGTTGTGCTTTTTGCAAAATAAAGAAAACTAAAATGATGCATGATCTCTCGTCTCCCTCTGAACAAAGTCCAATCTGATAGTTCTCAGAAAATGAACTGTAACTTAGTGAATACTAATGACAAAAAAATTAGACTTATGTCAAAAGAAATGTTGAAATGTCAGGTTTCAAATCGTGCAAGTCAAATCGAAAACAAAAATTCTGTGTTTATGTAATCTGTATGAAAAGAGAGCCATGTCAGAAGTCCGTGTTTCAGCTCATTATCTGCTAATGCGGCCACGTCCACGGAGCGAGCGCTATTCAGAGGCAAATTATGAGTCAATACATGCATTCATCGTCTCAGTCGTGTATTTATTGTCTTGAAAAGTGTTTATCTGTATGTAAAAGCCATGGTTAACGACCTCTGGAAGACATGCCGTTAGTTCCTGATATGTCCTCTTCTTCTTTAGAATAATTTGTGGACTAAATGTGCACAGAGAGCGCCCTCCGGCTGCAAGTATGAATTGAAAACACCAGCACTCATAGTGATGACAGTGAATATAGAATAAACTCTGTATAGAATAAAATCTGTATAGAAAATTGACATAAACATATGAGAATCCATCAATTATTCCTTCAAAAACAAAAACATGTACATACATGTTCCTCACATATTATGGTAGCCTAGTTTGTGCTGAATACAGTGTAATGACACTTTTTCCATTAATATGTTTATGAACAACTGAAAAAAGCACAAATGTCAGGGCATGTCAAAACTTCTCCAAGCCCCAAATCAGCCTCAGACTCCAGAGGGTTAAACAATTTAATAAATCTTTTAAAATGTAATCATGAAATTTGAATAAGTCCTTTCATTTTTGGCAAAACAAAGTGATGCACAACAGAAGTTTGTTTAAATTTAAACATGGACCAAAATATATTGAAATTGTTTTAATAAAAAAAAAAATTGTTTACCATTATTATTATTACTTTAAGAAGTACATTTTGCTGTTTCTTTTGATTTCTTTTTGATTTATTCATTCTGATGCGTTTTCTGCATAGTAGAAATCATAGAGCAATGTGTTTTCCATTTTCACTTTTCTGGATGGTTAAATTAACAATGGTAAATTAAATTTCAATAATACAAAAGGATGTCTTATCAGTAGAATTCATAAAACTTTAACATGGCAAGAAAACAATCAACAGAGAACTTCTGAAAAAACATTTTATAGGGGACTATTATTATCACTACAATTTTAATACACTTAAATTGTTAATGATTTTCCTTGGTTATTACTATTATTTATTATATTATCTAATGCTCACTTAAAGTCGTCATGAAAGGGAAGTTGCACTCGTCTTTTCTTCTCTATTGTGTCGTATATCGAGTGAAACGCTTCTCAAACAAGAACAAATGTAGGGCGGGGCTTGATTCTGTCTGTGGGGAATTGATTGGATGGTTGTGGTTTGCTATTGGTGGATCTCATGTGAGTGACAGGTTGCCCCGCCCTCGTCATCAGAGAAGAGATGCTGCAAGAGAGAGGGGAAGATATATGATATATAACAATAATGATATGCACGGATAAATCATACTGCAATATTCCATAAAAATAAGAATTGTCCATTTTGATTTCATGATGACTTAAACTGCTGTGTAATGAAACGATGATGTATGTTATACGTTGGATCGCAGGAACCAGGCCCAGCGAAGGTCGCGGTGACCGGCTCGGGCATCCCTGAAGCGGAGAAGACGCCAGACTCCAGTTCCATCATATGGCAAGAGGAGCTGCAAAACAGAGAGGCGGACGTTTCCCAGACATGGACCGCCAGCGACATGCCACCTCTCGGCTCACCACTGCCCTCTGCAGGTGCGGGAGAATCCACATACACGTCTATCTGGCTAAAAACCCACAATCGCACCATGAAATCAACGATTTTCCCATTGCACTCTACAGGTGAGGGTTCGATGGCGAGTCGGTGCTCCGATCAGAGCTCGGTGAACGGTGACGAAGTGGAGCGGAGCGGGCTCTCCTTCCACTCGGCGGTTTCCCAGCCCTCTCACGACCCGCTGTCGCCCACAGGCAGCTCGTCCAGCCGGCACAGCGCAGAGATGGGAGGCGTCCCGCGCTGCCTGTCTCCTGCTCCCAGCGACCCCTTCCCATCTGGCAGCAGCCTGCTGTCCAACGGTTCCCACATTAGCGGCTCCATGAGTTCTCTGGACTCGGATGCCAGCGGCAGCACCGTCACCAGCACCGACAGCCACCCGGCCGAACCGATGGGACGCCCGCACCGCGCTCTGCCCCGCCGCGGCGACGCCGCCGACCCTCGCAAGCCGGAGAAACGCAGCCGCCTCCGCAGTCCAGAAAGACAGGACAAAGAGTCTGTGTTCAGCCCGGAGAGAAGGTGAGCGCAGGCCATTCTCTCTGCCTCTCCTTTTAAAGGCATGCTGGTTACGCTCCGGAGAGCTGCGTGATAAAACCACATGCGCCTTATTAGGCCAAAAAGTGTTTTGCAACATGCTTTTGACGTGGAATAATGGAGATTACGGGGATCATTATATCATTAATGTTGGTGGTAAACACCTTCAGTAAACATCTTCGCTGCTTTGTGTTTGTTTTCTTGTTATACTCTCCAAAGGAACAACATAAAATACAGAATTATTACTGTTTTTACTGTATTTTTAACAAATAAATACAGCCTTGATGAGCATAAGAGACTTCTTTCAGAAACCTCTAAAAATCGTACAAAAGTTACTGACCCAAACTTCTGAACGAATATTATATGTAATGATAATATAATTATTATTATTATTATATTATTTGATCATAAATACTACATAATTTTGTTTATTTTGTATTTACAATTCTCCTTTGGACACTCTCCTTTGAAGTAAATATTAACAAATTAAATCAAAATGATTTTTTACTAGCTTAAAAATCACCATTAACAGGACAGTGAAATAAACAGTGCTTGATGGAATCAAGTATTTAAGTAAACAAAAGTAAAAATGTACAATATAACTACACAAAATACAGAAAAAGTACAACTTTCCCACCCCAACATATGTAATAAATTAAAATTATAATAAACAAACAACTAAATTACTTAACATAAGTTACAGTTGTAAAAAAGGGTCCATATTTTATTAAATGCATCTACTTTTCCTCTAATTAACTATATCAGTTTTTCCAAAGCAAGACATTTCTTTGATCCACTAAAAAGGAGGAAGGTATTTTTCCATGTTAAATCACTGATACATCAAGCCTTTGTCAAACTGAAATCTATCAGCTTACATTTGCTCGCATTTACAGCTAAATGAACAGGGTAAATCCTGCTTTCCTTTTTTTAAGGCGCTCCCATCAGCCCTTTGAGGTCAGAGTGTCCCAAACAGCATCATCTCTGACGTACTTCTTAAGACAGCTCACTTTTTCCCGACAATCAGACGGATCATAGATGAGCAGCGCTGAAGAATTCATACAGAAAGAACGGAACGCTCTCTACTCTGGTTTAATTTGGGTTTATGGGAATTGTGCCACTTTGTACCCAGTAGCCAATGAGGCTGTGAGCAGTCATGTGACAGAAATACCTCACTGACTGGCTTTCTTGTTTCCTTTTAAGGAGGCCTGACAATGTGGTGCATATCCCAAATAAGGGCAAAATTTGAAAAAAGTCATTTAATATTTTCAGACATTGTTTTGTGAACTGAATTCCTGTCTGTAGTTCGGAAAATGTTTGCATATGTTGGGGTCATCACGACAAGGAGGCGCATTTAACCTCTTCCTGAGGAATATATAATTTTATTTGTATAATTATATACATTACCATTAAAATTAATACTTCTATTCAGCAAGGATGCATTAAACTGATCAAAAGTGACATTAAAAACATTTATAATGATAAAAAGTATTTTTTTATTTCAAATAAATGCTGTTATTTTGAACTTTCTATTCATCAAACAATCCTGAAAGAAATAAAATGTATCACAGTTTCCACAGTTTCCACTGTTTTCAACATTGATGATAATCAGAAATGTTTCTTGAGCATCAAATCATCATATCAGAATGATTTCTGAAGGATCATGTGACACTGAAGACTGGAGTAATGATGCTGAAAATTCAGCTTTGATCACAGGAATAAATTACACTTTACTATATATTCACATAGAAAACAGCTGATTTACATTCTAATAATATTTTGTGATTTTTACTGTATTTTTAATTAAATAAATTTAGCTTTGATCACAGAAATAAATTACATTTTACAATATATTCACATAGAAAACAGCTGTTTTACATTCTAATAATATTTTGTGATTTTTACTGTATTTTTAATTAAATAAATTTAGCTTTCATCACAGGAATAAATTACACTTTACTATATATTCACATAGAAAACAGTTGTTTTACATTCTAATAATATTTTGTGATTTTTACTGTATTTTTAATTAAATAAATTTAGCTTTCATCACAGGAATAAATTACACTTTACTTTATATTCACATAAAAAACAGCTGTTTTACATTACAATAATATTTTAAAATTTTTACTGTAGTGTATAATTGTAAAATGTGTTATATTTTCATAATAATAATAATGTTACATAATATTACAGCCATTTTTACTTAAAGTAAAAATCAACGTATACTAACAAATTAAATTAAAATAATGCCATGTAGTATTTCTCAGTTTAGTAAACATTGCTTTAAATTTTTCAGGTAATTATTACCAGCAACAGGGCAATAAAGTAAACAATGCTTGAAGGTTTAAATGCAATAAAAAGTAAGTATTTAAGTACAATAAAGTTTTTCTAATAATATATTACATATGAGATATTTATTGACTGAACAGCAGGCCTGTAATTAAAAATTAGCTGTGCTGAATTTATATTGTGAGACTGTTTTGAAACACATTTTTTGGTTACATTCATTGAAAACATAACAAACAGTGTTCATATTAGCCGCATTAAGATCGCTCTTCACAGCGCATGTGCTCGAATACCCACATGAGCATTCAGACAGCATGTGAGATCTATAAGTGAAGGAACCGCTTTGAATTTCAACACAAATTAAGCCGGAAACTGCTAAATCTATACTTGAAGCTTTTGTCTCTGTTAAGATCTCTTCCTGTTTCTGCATTCTCAGTGGGCGCTCGAATGTGATCGAGAAGCTGGAGGCGTTGGAGCTGGAGCACGCTGAGCGGATGGAGGTGGAGGAGACGAGCCGCGGTGGAGTCAGACAGGGCCGCAGTGAAATGAGACGCTTCCAGAGGGAGGTAATGAATGCTTACCGATGCCCCCGGAGTTCATCCTCACAGACACTGATGGGTTTACCCTCACGCCAGCTCTTACAGAGTCACAAAATCCCGGTTTCAGCTGCGGTTAGGGGACATTTTAGGGGTGTGACGGTACACTTATCTCACGAGAAGAGATGATACACGATATTGGGTTGACAAGATGATATTTTAACACTATTTTTTTAAGAAATCTTCAATGACGAAATTTATTACTGGATAATAGTATTTATGCTTTAACTAATCTAGGGCTGTCACCGATGATTATTTTGGTAATCAAGATTATTTTGACGATTAATCGAGTAATGTGATATTTTTTGTTGTTATTAAAATAGACATAATTGAACAATAGCCTTTAAAAATACTTAAAATGCATATATAATAACAATGAGGGAATAATAAAAGCAAGTGGTTTCATTGAACAACACAATATATAAACAATCAATTTATGTACGTAATGTATTATCACAACAGCCTGCAGAGGGCGCCAGCAACGTGATTGTTGTTACACTTTACAGCATGATCAAATCCTTGTTTAATATCGGCTAAATAACATTTAATTCAAATGATATTTGGTCTCTGCTTTGTGAAAGTAATTTCTTGAACAAGAACATGTGGGACATCAGAACATGCAAACTAAGAGAGAGGGATTTGTGTTGGCGTAGTTTTATAAATGATTTGTGTTACAAATCTGGTGAAATGTCACACTTGCAGCTTATGCAAACAGAAAGCACGTCAGACTTTGTGTGCGTTCCCAAATGCACGTTATTGGAATTATTATGTGGTAAAAGACAGAACAATATAATGCAAACACTGTAAAAGTTTTTGTCAACCTCAACCTGATATCACGAGACGGCTTTTCTCCTCTGAGTAATATAGTCACATTTTAATATTGCATGCTTTATATTTATATATAAAGCATGCAATATTAAATATATATATATATATAATCTCATTAGGTCATTTCAGCTCACATTTATTTTATTTCAAGGGGGAAAAAAAGTTTAATGGTTTTAGGTTTACTTTTAGTTAACTATAATAACCCTGAAATGAACTCGCTGTTGCATCTTTAATAACTTTTGAGGCTTATTTTGCAGTTTTTTAAATAAGCAGTGTTTTTAGAATCACACGAGACTCTGGGTTTATGAAAGATAACATATGTGACGCAGAAACTCTTATAAAAACAAAAACAAACACTCACTTGTGATCCACGAACGTGTCTCTCACTTCCTGTATGTGATCTTACTAGGCATGTGACGGTATCAAATTTTCATGTTGCGATTAATTGATGAAGCTTTTATCACGGTATACGGTATTATCACGATATTAAAATAAGTTGCAAAACCATTTTTGTCAGTTTAACAGGTTTAAGAACTCTTTTTGTAATAAAACAACTCTGAAATTTTCAAACAGATTAAAATGCAAAAGAATTAGGCTATAAAGAACAACAGATAACACTTTACTCTATTTAATGCATTAACTAAGATTGAGCAATAGCTACATTTGTTACAGAAAGTGTTATTTTTTGTTAATGTTAGTTTAGAAACACAACTGATCATTGTTAGTTTTATCTCAGGTCCATTAAATAAGTTATTTTGATTTTAGTAATGTTATTAAATAGTAACTAAGAAATTAACATTAATTAATAATAATTAATACTTTCTAAGTATTTTTATTGTCAGTTTAGTGATAATGAATTAACATGTTAACTAATGAAGCTGTATGTTTTCAAAGTTTTACTGAACAATAACAAATAATCAGAACATTTCTAAACATTAGGGCATGTTGTAGTCCAGATTAAAATATAAAAATGTTCAGGTTTGAAAATAAATATCCTTTTAAGTCTTTTTTAAGTATTCAGTATTTGGTGCTGTGATGAACAACACTGAGATTACAAAAAAATGAATGGCTGTTTGAAGCATTTTAAAAACTTCACTAGCGCAGTTACTTTGTTTGCACGGTTTCCGTGGTAACCGCTGCACGCTGCTGTTCCATCAGCGCCCTCTGCTGTCAGAGAGTGAACGCGCACTTTCATTCAGCTCGTCTCCTTCACTGGTTCCGCCATGTGCTTCTCGTGCACGTTGGGATTGTTTACATCTGAGCGCGTGTCCTTTTGACGCAGAATACAGCGGTGTTGTGCATTTTATACGATTGATGGGTAAAGTATTCTTAATTGCCTTATAAAAAAATTAATAATTGGTAATAAATTATTATTTACGGTATTCTGAAGTGCCGACGATTACAATATTGTGCATATTCATTATCGCGATTTATCGCATTACCGAATATCGGCACAAGTCTAGATCTTACAGCGTCTGTCATAGGAAATCAACACATGCGGTCATAAATAATTAAGCGAGGTGTCTTCTCATAGGATAAGGACATGCAGTCTCATGAATAATTATGAGACACTGATGAGTCATCGATGTACTATAGGTGTAAGAAAACGTCAGATCGTGTGATGTTGAGTCAGTGACAAACTTAAACCTGGAAGATGAAAATAAGCTCAATTTTCTCCTACAGTTAAAACTAACAGATACTAACATTGTCTTCTGTGATGTGCAACACACATACCTCTGTGTACTTTAATGTTTTATAACCAAACACAAAAGATGACCTAATGACTTTTTGTTTAAGAAAACGTTCTGCTGTTTTTCGGCTCTGGCACGCATGACCTTTTGTCTCAATTCATTTCCAGTTTCCATTATGTTCTCGGATTCCCTTGACAGTTTTTTCCTTTTCTTAGTCTTGAGCCTCAGGCCAAATAAATTAGCTTTGACAAAAACAAATAGTTACCATTTTTAAGTGCCTCTGTCTTCATGTCTGGCTCTTTGTTTTAGTTTTAATCCCTTCCCTCAAAGAATTATTTCTTATTTCATCCTGATGCTGCTCATCCAGACTTATACACACAAAAACTAGTGCTAGTAAAAGCTCACCTTCCCTTTTGTTCCTGTTTCCACTTATGCAGGTTCAGTGCGACGTTTAGTGATTTCTCAACAATGTGAACGATAGAGATTTTGATCAAGGCTCTTGTTTTTATGGCGTTCTTTAGCGATAGTATCTGCGTCTGTGTGATCGGTGAAGCAGCACAAACACCATTTGTTTCTCCGGCCAAACTGCTCTGAAAAAATAACAAGGATTATTGTTGCGAGCAAAAGCATTTGACAGTGTAACACAAGGCTCAAGCTGAATCTAAAATGAGGCTGAGAGCTCCTCAAGCCCAAGTTTGTTATTGTTTTTGCTGCTTTCAAGGTCAGTCCAGGGTTTTGATGTGATATAGGCATTTTCTGCCTCATTCTGAAGGCAGTTGAAGAGCTGTTTATGAAGCTTCTCTGTTGTGGAGGTCAGTGATCCACAGGCTGTCTGTCAAATATTGTTCTAGAGCATATGGACATAATCACGCATCTATATCCAGACAAGCTGCTCAGATATGAGGCGAAACATCTTCAGCGAATGGATAAACAAGTCCACACCCTTGAATAAAACTATGCTTTCAACATTTGGCGTGACTTTAATAAATAATACAGTTTTTCTGGGGTATTCTGAAGGGATGCATATATCAGTGCCATTTCATTATCTGTTAACATTAGACATATAACATAAGATAAATATTGAACATTTTATTGTGCATGCATGTTTCTATGGAGGATTGTTTCCACCACGGAATAAAAAAATAAAAGATTATTCTTTATACCTTTTTTCTGACATTTTCGCGCAATTATGAGTTTATATATCAAAATTCTGACTTTTCACATAATTGTGAAATATAAACTCGCAATTGTGTGTTATAAAGTCAGAATTGCGTGATATAAACTCACAATTCTGACTTTTTTTAGTTTATATCTTGCAATTCTGTGAAAAAAATTCAGAATCACGCAATTCTGACTTTATAATCTGCAATTGCGAGTTTATATTTCACAATTGTGAGGGGAAAAAAAGTCTGAATTATGAGATAAAAAGTCACAATTACCTTTTTTATTTTTTTATTCAGTGACGGAAACAAGCTTTCATATGTTCCCCTATTTTCATATTTAGATTATTTTTATCATCATTTAATGCTCTCTTTAAGTTAACATGTGAAACACTAATTTATTAACTTAAATGTCATCTTTTGTAAAATACTTATTATTTTATTTTTAAACGCATTAATACAGATGTAGACTACTGCTCAATTTCAAAAGTTTAGGGTCATTACAATTTTTTTTTTTAAAGAAATTAACTATTTTTATTCATTAAGGATGCATTAAATTGATCAAAAGTGACAGTAATAACATTTATAATGTTAGAAAAGATTCTATTTCAAATTAATACTGTTCTTTTGAACTTTCTATTCATCAAAGAATCCTGGAAAATAAAATGTGTGACAGTTTCCACAAAAATATGAAACTCATTTTAGCATTGATAATAATCAGAAATGTTTCTTGAGCATCAAATCATCATATTAGAATGATTTCTGAAGGATCATGTGACACTGAAGACTGGAGTAATGATGCTGAAAATTCAGCTTTGATCACAGGAATAAATTACACTTTACTATATATTCACATAGAAAACAGCTGTTCTACATTTTAATAATATTTCACAATTTTTACTGTATTTTTGTTCGAATAAATGAAGCCTTGGTGAGCAGAAGAGACATTTACTAGTTAGTGATGTTGCCTTTGCCTAAAACCTCTCAAAGTGTGAACCTGCTGTTTCTTTCTTGTTGTTCAGGAGCAGAAGATGGACCCGGCGCAGGGTTTAGACTTCCATCACTCCACCCTGCCTCCTCTGAGAAGAGCCAAATCACTGGACCGCAGGACCACCGAATCAGTCATGACCGTAAGCCAAACCTTCTCACAGCTTCATTCAGCAGAGAATGCTGGACGTTTGAAAGTGTGTCCTGCCACTTCCAAGACGTTTTCCGAAGGGAGTGTTTCAGTCAGAGAACATTGTGTGCGAGGTGAACTGCTTCCAAATCCTCACAATGGCTCTGTTGTTCGCTGAGGTTCAAAGGTTAAAGAGAGCAGCAGCAGGATTTGGCATGTTTTGAAGCAAAAGATGGACTACTGTTTTGGAATATTTTAGTCAGCATGATATAAAGAACATCTCAATTTACAGAGACTTCATTGTCAGATGGAGATCACTACTGTCCAAAACTCACTCATTGGTACTTTTTTTATGTATTGTACAGGCCACAAACACCTATTTATTTAAAAAGCATTGACAGACTTGTATTATTTCTTAGAAAAAAATTAGCAAAACTGCTTTAAAATTGAAGCTTTTGTCAAAAGACCAATATGCAATGTGTGTCGAGACAGAAAGTCAAAAATCAGATAATTTGACCATTTTTTGACAAGGTAACGTTAGTTGAGGTTGTAAAATGTCATCATGTGCAGTGATAATTTCGTTGACGAATAATTTTGTCAACAAAAAAGTTTATCATGCATTTGCACGTTTTGCCAATTTAAACAAAGCAATTTTAAAATATAGCTGCAAGCAGCGATGATGGGCCCAAACCCTGGTAAATGTAAAAGAATTATATCAAGATATGAGGGTCCTTCTGTTTCCCTTTTTGTGATTATTTAATTGCTTGCCATGGCAACACCATTTGAGAACCAATATCTGTTCACAATTTAACATCTTCTATGTCTTGCCACCATGTTCTGAAAATTTGGTGTGAATCGTATGAATCCTGTAGGAGGAGTAGTTAAAAATTAAAAGCCTGATTATTAGAAAAAATCACATTCAAACAAAAATATCTTCCTGTTGGTTGGAGCTAATGACTGTAAAATAGAAAGTTGTCCGGCTCAATGAGAACAATATATGTACCAAGTTTGGTGACTGTAGGTAAAACTACCCCCCCCCCCCACACACACACTTTTGTCAAAAGGTGCCGCTATAGAGGCCCTCCTCCGCATCTAGGGTTTTGCCCATGTCTATTGGCTGTCATCTCTGACGTGTGTCGAGTTTCATGCAATTTGAAGCATGCTAAGAGTCTCCAAAGCATCCAAAACGAATATTAAAGATTGATGCGTTGCCATGGCAACAGTTTAAGATATCAAGATTCTTTTCACAGGTCTACATTCACCATGTCTTGACATTATTCTAAAGCAAATTGGGTAAAAATAAGAAGGCGATCTCAACATTTTGAAAGTGACACACTTCTTGCTGCCAGTTGGTGACGCAAAAGAGAACTTTTGTGCTTGAAAGGATAAATACACAAAAATGTCAAACTGCCCATTTTGGCGAGTAATAATTTAAACTGAAAATCGTAGTTGGATCAGTGAATTAGTTCTTAAAGTGACAGTAGCCTAATAAACCTGCTGCTGTCTGTCATTAATGATAATTCAGACAACAAAAGATAAAGAGAAAATCACTCACTGCTCTCGACTGAGTAACTTTAGTTGCTTTAATAAGGGTTAATACAAGGATTACATTAATACATTACAGTAACATTAACTAACAATGAGCAATATATTTTTACAGCATTTATTAGCCTTTGTTAAAAGTATTCGTAACAAAAACTATATAGACATTAAAAAAAATGAAAAAAAACGTAAAAACTAAAATGAAAACGAAAAATATAAAAATAAACTCAAAATAATAATAATAAAAAATTAATAACAGGTGCACATGCTTTAAACTACATTAAATACAAGCTTCCTTTATCATGGACACATTCACATGTCGTTGACCCTTAAACCTTAGTTTTTCTAATGGATGATGTGCGCTGGTGTCTCTACCCACACTAATCCTGATCGCCCTCTTGTTTCTCTGTGGTATTTGTGCACTTTATTGTTGTAAGACCGTGGATGTCCTGTTCCTCCCCTGTTGCTGCGGGGTGTAGCGCTCTCCTCTCTCCTGCGCAGGTCATCCTCACCTCCTCCCTGCATCCACTGCTGTCCTCTCGCCTCCCATGTGTTCCTGTGTGAGTGTGTGTGAGTCAGAGGCCTTTCCATCTACTTTATTTCACTGTAGCCTGAATACGTTTTGCATTTCAGAACTCTTGAGGCCCTGATATACTCACGGCAAAGCTCTTTTTCGTTCTTCGCTTAGGGATAAAAAGAAGCTCGAAATACATTTTACACGTAAATATGTGCTGCAGCTTTCCTCTCAATAACAAACACACAACAAAAATTGAGAAAACAGCAGTTCAGAAACCATCTGATCATAGTGATGTGGATGTTTGCAGCAGCTCTGCAATTCAGACTCTAGTCACGTTTATTAATACAGCACTTTATACAATAGATTGCTTTCTTACAGTATTAAACATGAAAATCAGTGACCGAGTATCTTTCAATTAGAATTACAGCTTCAGTTTCTACTATAAAGCATCTCTCCAGTGTGTTCATGTTTTTACTTGCGTCTGAACAGAAGAAATGAACCTTAAAGAAGGCGGAGCCTCAGAGCCACACCCACCTATTACATCATCACCACAGACCAATGGTAGTTCTGAAGTGTTTACCAGCCAGAACGAACTTTTCTGGAAAGCTGTTTCGAACTCTTGTAATAAATGCAATCAAGCTTCGTTTTGGCATAATTTTGTTCAAAATGATGTTCTTCAAGTATGTCGGGGCCTTTATCCAGGGGTGTAAAACGTACTTGAGAATAATTTTCATGTTGCGATAATTGCTGAAGCTTCTGTATATGGTATTATCACGATATTGAAATAAGCTGCAAAAAAAAGTTTTGTCATACTATAACTGGATTAAGAACTATTTTTCTTAAAACAAAAAGAACTCTGAACATTTAAATACAATAACGCAGTACACAAATTATAAAGTAAAATGTTTCAAACAGATTAAAGTGCAAAAGAATTATAAAGAACAACAGGTAACACTTTACAATAAGGTCTCATTATTTAATGTTAGTTAATGGATTAACTAAGATTAAAAATGAGCGATAGCTACATTAGTTACAGAAGTTATTATTTTCTGTTAATGTTAGTTTAAAAAATACAACTGATCATTGTTAGTTTTAGCTCAGGTCCATTAAATAATAGTTACAACTTTTGATTTTAGTAATGTTATTAAACATTAATTAAGAAATTAACATTAACTAAGAGTAATAAATGCTTTATAAGTATTTTTCATTGTCAGTTTGATAATAATGATTTAACATGTGAAGCCTTATTTCAAGTGTTACTGAACAATAACAAATAATCCGAACATTTTCCGTCATTATAGCATGTTGTAGTCCAGATTAAAATATAAAAATGTTTAAGTTTGAAAATAAATAGCCTATTAAGTCTTTAAGTATTTGGTGCTGTGATGAACAACATTGCGAATACAAAAAAGTCTATTTCAAGTATTTTAAATATGCTTTCCGGGGTAACCGCTGCATTTCTGCTGTTCCATCAGTGCCCTCTGCTTTCTTTCAGCGCATCTCCTTCACTCGTTCCGCCATGTGCTTTTCATGCATGCTGGGCTTGTTTACATCTGAGTGCGTGTCCTTTTGACGCAGCATTCAGCGGTGTTGTGCATTTTATACAGTTGATGAGGAAAGTATTCTTAAAATGTATTATAAAAATGTGAATAATTCGTAATAATTATTCACGGTACTTTGAAGTGCCCACGATAACAATATTGGGCATATTCATTATCGTGATATATCGTATTACCGAATATCGGCACGTCTACTTGAGAATAATACTTAAAAGCACAATATGTACGATTTTTGGATTAAAATATCCAATAAACACTAGAACAGTGCTATATATTTCGCTTCCGGAACATTTGTTGCACTCTGTTGTTCAGCTAGGCTAAATAACACAGAAAACCTACTGTAATTAGGGAGAAGTACATGTCGTCTGTTTAAATTGCACTTGAGTAAAGTGCAAATGCCCCCAAATAATACTTATAGTAATCAAGTAAAATAATTCAAGTATTGTACACTCCTGCTCATGTGTGTGTATGGCGCGTGTTTGAGAGTGTGTGTGTGTTTGTTGCTCCATCCAGCACTCTTAACACCCTGTTTTCCCTGGACGCAATACACAAATGCCTGTGGTGTTGTTCCTTTTGTGTGGAGCACTTGAGTTCTTCAAGAGAATCAGACCTGGCATGTGGAGTGTGTTTTCCCCCTTACCGTCATGGGCTGTGAGGTCAAGTAGTCCAGAAAAACACCTTGACTTGCATCTGTTTCTATCACCCAAGAGTGTAAAAGAACCAAAGTGCTTTGTGTTTGTGTTTGTTGCTGAAATGTCTGAAAGCGAGGTGAGCTCTTGGACTCCTGTCGGTAGGTTTTGGATGGCGAGTGAAAGCTCGTCATAGTTTCAGTACTTCACGCCGCACACCTGATATTTGCTCTGCTCCTCATGCATGGAGACCTGTGTGATCTCACTTCATATGACACGAATAGCTCGACTGTTCCTCTGTTTATATTCATGACTGCTTCCCTTTTGGATTACAGCCAGACCTGCTGAACTTCAAGAAAGGTTGGATGGTGAAACTTGATGAACAAGGCCAGGTAAGCTTGTGTTTGTTTTGTAAACAATAAACAAAAAGGATCTCTCAGCGATTGTATCTCATAGATGTGTAGTGTTGAGAAATGAAATGATGAATCTGAAACTGCTGGGTGATAAATTGAGTATTCTCACAATGATTTTACCTGTGGGATATAATTATATTTAAAAACAATATTATTAATTGTATAAAAGCAACATTGTAAATATTACTGCTTTTTTTAAAAAAACATTTCCTAAAAACATGCTTTTTGACTATTTTTCAACTTTAGACTATTTAGTAATATTAAGATATTGTAGTATTATTAATTTTACTATTATATATGTGTTATTTCTGTTTATTACCTTTTGTTTTGTTATATATTATTGTTTTTTATAAATTGTTTCTACTCCAATTTGTTGTTGTAGTAATATTATATTATTATATTATAACATTCCATATATTATATGGAAGCTTGTTTCCGCCGCTAAATAAAAAATAAAAAAGGTAATTGCAACTTTTTCTCGCAATTCTGACTTTATAACTCGCAATTCTGACTTTATATCACACAATTCTGACTTTATAACTCGCAATTCTGACTTTATATCACACAATTCAGACTTTATAACTCGCAATTCAGACTTTATATCACGTGATTCTGACTTTATATCACACAATTCAGACTTTATATCTCGCAATTCTGACTTTATATCTCACAATTCTGACTTTATAACACGCAATTCTGACTTTATATCTCGCAGTTCTGACTTTATAACTCGCAATTCTGACTTTATATCACACAATTCTGACTTTATAACTCGCAATTCTGACTTTATATCACACAATTCAGACTTTATAACTCGCAATTCAGACTTTATATCACGCGATTCTGACTTTATATCACACAATTCAGACTTTATATCTCGCAATTCTGACTTTATATCTCACAATTCTGACTTTATAACTCGCAATTCTGACTTTATATCTCGCAATTCTGACTTTATAACTCGCAATTCTGACTTTATATCTCGCAGTTCTGACTATATCTCACAATTCTGACTTTATATCTCGCAGTTCTGACTTTATATCACACAATTCTGACTTTATATCACGCAATTCTGACTATATCACACAATTCTGACTTTATATCTCGCAATTCTGACTTTATAACTCACAATTCTGACTTTATATCACGCAATTCTGACTTTATATCACACAATTCTGACTTTATATCTCGCAATTCTGACTTTATATCACACAATTCTGACTTTATATCACGCAATTCTGACTTTATATCACACAATTCTGACTTTATATCGCAATTCTGACTTTATATCACACAATTCTGACTTTATATCACGCAATTCTGACTTTATAACTCGCAATTCTGACTTTATAACTCGCAATTCAGACTTTATAACTCGCAATTCAGACTTTATATCTCGCAATTCTGACTTTATAAATCGCAATTCAGACTTAATATCTCGCAATTCAGACTTTATATCTCGCAATTCAGACTCTATATCTCGCAATTCTGACTTTATATCTCGCAATTCTGACTTTATAACTCGCAATTCTGACTTAATATCTCGCAATTCTGACTGAATATCTCGCAATTCTGACTATATATCTAGCAATTCTGACTATATATCTAGCAATTCTGACTTTATATCTCACAATTCAGACTTTATAACTCGCAATTCAGACTTTATAACTCGCAATTCTGACTTTATAACTCGCAATTCAGACTCTATATCTCGCAATTCTGACTTTATAACTCGCAATTCTGACTTGATCTCTCGCAATTCTGACTTGATCTCTCGCAATTCTGACTTGATCTCTCGCAATTCAGACTTTATAACTCGCAATTCAGACTAAATCTCTCGCAATTCAGACTTTATCTCTCGCAATTCTGACTTTATATCTCGCAATTCAGACTTTATAACTCGCAATTCAGACTTTCTCTCGCAATTCTGACTTTATATCTCGCAATTCGGACTTTATAACTCGCAATTCGGACTTTATCTCTCGCAATTCGGACTTTATATCTCGCAATTCGGACTTAATATCTCGCAATTCTAGCTTTATATCTCGCAATTCGGACTTTAACTCGCAATTCAGACTTTATATCTCGCAATTCGGACTTTAACTCGCAATTCAGACTTTATATCTCGCAATTCTGACTTTAACTCGCAATTCAGACTTTATATCTCGCAATTCAGACTTTATCTCTCGCAATTCTGACTTTATCTCTCGCAATTCAGACTTTATCTCTCGCAATTCAGACTTTATCTCTCGCAATTCAGACTTTATCTCTCGCAATTCAGACTTTATCTCTCGCAATTCAGACTTTATCTCTCGCAATTCAGACTTTATATCTCGCAATTCAGACTTTATATTTCGCAATTCGGACTTAATATCTCGCAATTCGGACTTTATATCTCGCAATTCGGACTTTATAACTCGCAATTCTGACTTTATATCTCGCAATTCTGACTTAATATCTCGCAATTCAGACTTTATAACTCGCAATTCAGACTTTATCTCTCGCAATTCAGACTTTATCTCTCGCAATTCAGACTTTATCTCTCGCAATTCTGACTTTATAACTCGCAATTCTGACTTTAACTCGCAATTCAGACTTTATCACTCGCAATTCAGACTTTATCTCTCGCAATTCAGACTTTATAAATCGCAATTCTGACTTTATCTCTCGCAATTCAGACTTTATCTCTCGCAATTCAGACTTTATCTCTCGCAATTCAGACTTTATCTCTCGCAATTCTGACTTTATATCTCGCAATTCGGACTTTATAACTCGCAATTCGGACTTTATCTCTCGCAATTCGGACTTTATATCTCGCAATTCGGACTTAATATCTCGCAATTCTAGCTTTATATCTTGCAATTCGGACTTTAACTCGCAATTCAGACTTTATATCTCGCAATTCGGACTTTAACTCGCAATTCAGACTTTATATCTCGCAATTCTGACTTTAACTCGCAATTCAGACTTTATATCTCGCAATTCAGACTTTATCTCTCGCAATTCTGACTTTATAACTCGCAATTCAGACTTTATCTCTCGCAATTCAGACTTTATCTCTCGCAATTCAGACTTTATCTCTCGCAATTCAGACTTTATCTCTCGCAATTCAGACTTTATCTCTCGCAATTCAGACTTTATATCTCGCAATTCAGACTTTATATTTCGCAATTCGGACTTAATATCTCGCAATTCGGACTTTATATCTCGCAATTCGGACTTTATAACTCGCAATTCTGACTTTATATCTCGCAATTCTGACTTAATATCTCGCAATTCAGACTTTATAACTCGCAATTCAGACTTTATCTCTCGCAATTCAGACTTTATCTCTCGCAATTCAGACTTTATCTCTCGCAATTCTGACTTTATAACTCGCAATTCTGACTTTAACTCGCAATTCAGACTTTATCTCTCGCAATTCAGACTTTATAAATCGCAATTCTGACTTTAACTCGCAATTCAGACTTTATCTCTCGCAATTCAGACTTTATCTCTCGCAATTCAGACTTTATCTCTCGCAATTCAGACTTTATCTCTCGCAATTCTGACTTTATAACTCGCAATTCTGACTTTATATCTCGCAATTCTGACTTTATAACTCGCAATTCTGACTTTATCTCTCGCAATTCTGACTTTATATCTCGCAATTCAGACTTTATAACTCCCAATTCTGACTTTATCACTCGCAATTCTGACTTTATCACTCGCAATTCAGACTTTCTCTCGCAATTCTGACTTTATATCTCGCAATTCAGACTTTATAACTCGCAATTCAGACTTTATATCTCGCAATTCTGACTTTATATCACGCAATTCTAACTTTATATCACGCAATTCTGACTTTATATCTCGCAATTCTGACTTTATATCACGCAATTCTGACTTTATATCACGCAATTCTGACTTTATATCTCACAATTCTGACTTTATATCTCGCAATTCTGACTTTATATCACGCAATTCTGACTTTATATCACGCAATTCTGACTTTATATCACGCAATTCTGACTTTATATCTCGCAATTGCGACTTTATAACGTAATTCTGAAGAAAAAAAAAAAGTCAGAATTGCAGGATAAAAAGTCACTTTTTTATTTATTTTTTTTATTCAGTGGCAGAAACAAGCTTCCATAGTAATATAAACAATTAAACTGTAAAAAAGCAAAAATAAAAGGAGAAAATAACTTTTTTCATGACATTTATTCAAACTTACATTAAATAATGAAGATATCTCTAGCAGGTTAAGTAAAATGTAATGAATATTTAATATATTGTATATATATTCAGCAAAATGCTCCTCTTATTTCTGCTATGAGCATTGAATAGCTTTTGAGGTCAAAGTTTTGGTCATTTTACATCAATGTCGGTGCATCACTAGGATTGTGTAGCATATTGTATATTATACCTACAGTATTATATATTATTAAGTCTTGGCTTAATGTGGTTAAAAATGTACATTGGCTTCTGTGTTTGTCTTACAGAGCAAGTTCTTAGTTTTAAATGCATCATCTTTATTTACTGAAGATGGAAAGCTGTTTTCTGACATGACGTTGATCAAAGTTATGACTCAAAGCATGCACTGATGCGTTTAAAGGCCATCGCACACTTTGATTGAACTGCTTCAATAGGTCGAAGTTGAAAGGATAGAACCTCTCGACTTTTTTCACATGGTCTTTAAAGAAGGATAAATATCTTAAAAACCTGCCTGTACATCAGACTGATGCAGGGTTATCTGGGACCCAGGGCTCTGTGTAATGATCTGATAGATTTCATTTCTATGTGTATTATATGTTATTTATTCTAGTGTCTTATATCTTGTCTGTCTTTTTCTTATGCTTTTCTGTTTTAGTGGAAGAAGTATTGGTTTGTGCTGACAGATCACAGTCTTCGATACTACAAGGATTCTATCGCTGAAGAGGTAATTCACAGTATTATTTGTGTCTGAAGAAGTTCAGTGTGCACACATTGCTGGTTCATTTATCTTTTCGTTCTCCTCAGATTTTTCAGCTTGATTGCTGTAATTGAGAACATTTCTCTCACTGAATCTTTGTTTTTTATTTTTAATATCAACAGGCGTCTGATCTTGACGGAGAGATTGACCTCAGTACATGCTATAATGTTACAGAGTATCAGGCTCAACGGAACTATGGATTCCAGATTCATGTAAGTCTGTCTAAAGCTTTTTTTTTTTCTTTCTTTCTTTTTATTTTTTTTTTTATTATTATTTTTTTTTTGTACTTTTTATTTTATTAACTTATTTTATGGACTTTATTATATTTTATTTTGTGGACTTTTTATTTATTAACTTTGTTTTATGGACTTTTTTTATTTTATTTTTATTTTGTGGACTTTTTATTTTTTGGACTTTATTTTATTAATTTTTATTAGGACTTTTAAATAAGTCTTCAAAATAAATACATTTTATTTTTTGGACTTTTTATTTTTTAGACTTTTATTTTATTACCTTTTGTTTTATGGGCTTTCGATTTTATTTTATTTTTTATTTCAAGGACTTTTTTATTTTATTTTATTATTTTTTTATTTATTTATTAACCTTTTATATTTTATGGACTTTATTTTATTAACTTTTTTAAGGACTTTTAAATAAAGTCCTCAAAATAAAATACATTTTAGTTTTTGGACTTTTTATTTATTTATTTTTAGACTTATTTTATTACCTTTTTGTTTTATGGGCTTTCTATTTTATTTTTATTTCAAGGACTTTTTATTTTTTTACTTTTTTTTTTACTGTTTATTTATTAACGTTTTGTTTTATGAGCTTTCTATTTTATTTTGTGGACTTTATTAACTTTGTTTTATGGACTTTTTTATTTTATTTTGTGGTCTTTTTGTTTTGTTTTATGGACTTTATTTTATTAACTTTTTAAGGACTTTGTATTTTATGCTGTTGACTTTTTGTTTTATTTTTAGGCTTTTTATTTTATTACCTTTTGTTTTATGGACTTTCCATTTTATTTTATTGACTTTTTATTTTATTTTTATTTTGTGGACTTTTATTTTATTTTATGGCCTTTATTTATTGACTTTTTTAAGGACTTTTATTTTATTTTTAGGCTTTTTATTTTATTACCTTTGTTTTATGGACTTTCCATTTTATTTTATGGACATTTTATTTTTATTTTGTGGACTTTTATTTCATTTTATGGCCTTTATTTATTGACTTTTTTATTTTATTTTAATTATATTTATATTTAGCATGTCATGTTATAAAGACGTTTTTAATTATTGTACTTCTTTCTGTAATTGTAATTGAAAACTTCTTTTTGGCATCCAAGCACAGCAGGAACAGATAGTCCAGTTCTTTGAGCATGTTTATTTCTTTAGAGCTCAAACGAAAACACTCTTTTCATTATTTTCAAAGGTTTTGAAATATTTATGAAGCAGAATGATCTTCTGATCTTTGTGCTCAATTTTTGTTCACACCAGACTCAAGAGGCGGTGCACACGCTCTCCGCCATGACCGCAGGAATACGGCGCAACTGGATCCAAGCAGTCATGAAAAACGTCCGGCCGTCCACCGCCCCAGATGTTGCGAGGTGTGTTCCTACGCATGATGCAGTGAAACAGAAATGGTTTTTGTCTTTAAAATATTTATATTTTGTTTATAAACTATTCCCAGCCTGACGGACGAGCACGGCTCCTGTGGACCGTTTGAGAGTCTAGCCCGGCCTGACATCACTCAGGACTCCCCGTCCTCTGAAGCGTCAGTAGAGCGGGAAGGTGGATTAAAGAAGAGCCGGGCGAGAGAACGGAGGCGAGAAGGAAGGTCCAAAACCTTTGACTGGGCCGAGTTTCGTCCCATCGCCCAGGCTCTGGCCCAGCAGAGAGCGCACGAGGCCGACACCTTCCAGGCCGAGCTGACGGAGCGCAACAAGAGGAGGGAGGAGCGCCGGAGGAGGTACGAGAGCGTCACCGGCTCAACCTTCGACGCTCCTGCTGCTGACACTGCGAAGATGGACATTGAGAGTGGGGGCGTGGTCCAGGTAGATGCTCCGCCCCCATCGGTGGAGCGGCAGCAGAGAGTGGAGGACGAGATAGAGCAGCGCTGGCAGCAGGTGGAGAAGACGCCCATCAGGGAGGAGAGGAGGGTGCCTTTGCCCTCAACCCATCAGAGCAGAGACACATCAGAGCTGGAGAAACTCGTTGAGAGCTACAAAAAAGGGGTACGGGCATGCAAAATCCAATGCACCGACATGCAAAGTTGAAAAATGTGTAGTTTCAAGTCATAACTTCTCTGCTGTGGGCGTTGTTAGGTTGAGGAGCTGAAAGCTCAGTTGGAGAGCTGCCACCAGCAGTTAATGGACTCCAATCGGCACAAGCTGGAGCTGGAGGGTCAGCTCAAAAACGCTCTCGAGCGGGAACAGCAGATCCGCGCTGGTTACATTTCACCGGTACGTCACATGATTTTCATAATGCATTCAGGCATTGACTGACTTTTTTCCATTGTGTATCATTATTAGGAGAAAATCAAACACATGGCTTCCATCTTTATCATCGAAGCTGCAAACGCGTGCTTTGCATGTCTAGAGACCATTGCATGTAAACGAACAATTTGTTTCTTATTCTCTTTTTGCCTCTACTTAAGATTCCTCTTGCCATGTTTTAGCATTAAAAAATGTCAATTTCATGCAAGCTCTATTGCATGTTCCAACATAGCAGTTATTAACATTAATTGAACATGAATTAATCATTATGCAATGATGGCATGAAAACTTACTGTTCCTTCCAGATACATTCATACTCAATGATGCACATTTGAAATTAAAGCGTATTGTTTGGAAGTTTTCATTTTTTTAACCATCTGAAATGTTTTAGCAGTATGTATTAGTGCTGTCAATCTATTAAAATATATTAGCTAATTATTCAGACGTATTTCCTGTAATTAATTGAGATTGTAGTTGGAGTTGATGTTGTAATAATTTCACAGTTACTCTCTAAATTAATGTAGAAACAACTTAAAGACAGTATATTTTAAATATTTGCTTAATGGCGTCTTTTTATGAATGAAGGCCAGTATCACTGATACTAATGAAATTGATTTTTTTTTTTTTAAACATTAATTATAGACATTCAACATTACAGTATAACTGAAATCTATCAATTTCAACATTTATAAGGCTTTAAAAAATAACATCTTTTAATTTAAGTGAACTTAAAACAATCTTCACATAAACCCATTATAATAAATGTCATATTTACAGGAAAGAAATATACAGAATAAAGCTATCAAACACTTTACAGTCTTCACTGCATAAATTATATATGAAATATAGATTAATTCTTATTAAAGCTACAGTTTTGTGTTATCTTAGTTCTTTGATGAACATTAATGACATCATCATAGTAACTGGTTTATTAGGCTGCTGTCACTTTAAGAGCTGCCGCTGCCGAACATGACGCGCATCTCATTTCGTCACCACCCTATTTAAGACATTATTTAACTCATTTAAGACTGCTCCTATGAAGATACTCCACAAAATGAGCATTTCATCATAATTCTGTGTGTTATTGTTCGTTCAAGCGTGAAAGAACTCGATACTGCGCGTCTTTCTGTGCACACGAGTCACATGACACAACATTCACAGACAGCGCGTTCTCGCTTGTCCTGTGGCGCTTGGATGGTTTAAAAGCATTCGTGATCATATAATGTAACACTATCCAAATTATGATGCATTCTGCGTTAATTGCGTTCAATATTTTTAATGCGATTAAACTGAAAAATGAATCAAATGCGCTAATTTTGACAGCACTGGTATTTATGCAATAGTTTAAGAGTTTTCAGTGCCAGATCTGTTTCGTCCCCTCTTTGTATTTCCTCAAAAGCATTGAGTATCAGTATATCTTAAAGGCGTTGAAAATGATTTAAAAACGCAGACAGGTGCTACATAAACATTGGCATATGAAAAGATGCCTATTAAGGGCAAATGTGCATGATATGTTTTATTCATATTTAACCATTCGTTCATCTCATTTTTAACCCTATTCTTGACTTTTTCAGTATGCTGTAGAGTATGTGTGTGTGCGTGTGTGTGTGTTTGTCTTTAGCTTTGTTCAGAATATTGCGTTGCATTGTTTTCTGAGCTTAATTTGGACTCAAAATTGCTTTTGACTTGGGATTAAACAGCTTACAGTATAGCAAAGTTAAAGCTTTTATGTATTAATAACAAATATGGGGTGATTTTATCGTAAGCATGGCATCGTTTCACACATAAAAGGTGATGCTCTATTTTCTGTCCAGGACACATTTTCATCTCCACCAGCTAGGGTGTCTTTAATGGATTCATTGAATCCAAAGGTTTGCCATAAACAGACAGTAGTGGTTGCTCACTAGGTTAAATTGTTCCTCAAAAGTACTGCAGGCTTTTAACTGGATGGCATGTAACTGTTCTGGCATTCTTACCTAGCACTAATTTTGCGTCACTTACCCCATGAAACAACTCTTTAACCTCTTAATATGCATGCATTGTTTCGATTTACTAACCTTTTGCCATTAATTGTTTTTTCTAGCGTTCTAATGTACATCATTCCATGAATGAAGCTGAATGATTTTAACCTTAATAGAGATGTTGTAATGTATAGTACATTTGCATCAAAAATTATGGATAATTGTTGATTTAATAATCTAGAAATTCACCAATGCTGACTGTTAACCAACTGTCTGGTCCCCTTTTCCAAGCTGGAGTCCCCTTTGAGTCTTGAGACAGAGCCCCAGATGAAGAAGACTGAACTGGTTAGTTCTCAAGCTCAGAGCTTAACAAAGAAGTACCAGGAAACCAAAGAGCTCCTGCAGCTGCAAGAACAGAAAAAGCGCAACATGCAGGCACAGCTTGGCCTTTCTCTCTCACACTGGCCCACAAAGGAACCTTGCCTTTCTGACACCAAAAAAACTGCCACCTCAGAGGTCTGTCCCTCAAACTCTGTTCAAAAAACGGTCAGTTTCACACTTCAGGATAGTGAGGGAAAGATTAGAGAGCTCGAGGGCTTGATAGATGCAAGTGAGCCTCTGACGTTGAGGGAGCTGATAAAGCTCATGCACTCGCATAGTGAATACGTTTGGGTAGAATCTCTTCAAGGACAGGAAGGAAGTGAGCACAGTAGGTCAGTAGGCGAAATGATGCAATGCCAGAAACTGTTGGAAAGCCTCAAGAACCAACAGGAAATTGAGAATGAGACAATGAGGAAAAGCCTGGAAAGGGCTGGAGACTGTATCCGAGACTATGAAGCTCGTTTGGTCAACATGGAGGACATGTTGGGAAGAGTCCAGATGCAGAAAACGGAGAATCCGTGTGCATCAGGTTGCTATAGAGAAGACCATCCTGAAATGACCAGCAGAGATCTGTCGCAGCAGGTGGAGTTGCTTGCGAACGAAAACGTAGCTTTGAACCAGCGCTATCAGGAAATCGTTAACCAGTTGAGAGAAGCGGATCGAGAAATAGACAGGCTGAAAGCCAACGTGAACCGGGAGCAGGAAGACAACGCTTATAAAAATGTGTACGAGCGAGAACTCACTGAAAAATCACAGAAGCTGCAAGAGGCTCTTGTGAAGTTGGAGACGCTTGGTAATAATTTGAAAGATACAGAGAAAAGATTGCAATTAAAAGAAGCCACTCTTAGGGGTCTTGGATTTCAGATGGCAGAAAGCGAAGGCGATAAAGAGTTCGATTTGGAGAAAGACGAACTCAAGCGCCAATTGGAGGTCCTTCAGTCCGAGCTTTCAGAGAAGGAGAAGAAGCTTCAAAATGCTGAGCAGGTCTGTCGAGAACTTCAGCACCAGAATACGGAGCTCCTTACAAAACACGAAGAGACCGCAAGGATGTTTAGTCGGATGCCTGAAGATTCGCGAATGTTGAAACCGAAGGCAGGAACGTTTGGTAGTGAACCAGAAAGTGGTGGATGCCAAGAGTTGATGCAGAGAGATGAATCAGTCACAAATGAAGATGTAATTGAGAAGGTCGTGGAAGAGTTCAAGAGGAAGTCGAAGTCTCTTAATCAAGTACTTGACATGTTGGTAATTGGCAGTAAGGCGACTACAGAATGGGATTTGTCCAGCACCAACATTTTGGATGAGAATCAGACAGGATTGATGTTCGAGAGAAGGATTCTACGTGAAGTTTTAGGTGGTTTAGAGGACGGTCAGAAAGAGCAAACCCTTGAAGATGCAAGAAACGTCATTGAGCGTATGCTAGTGGATAATAAAATGCTGCTGCTTATGAATAATATCTCCAAACTCCAAGAACGTGCAACTTGCACAGATGAAAGCACTGGAAAATGGAGTGAAGAGACGATGAAATCAAATATTTTGAATCGCTGGTTTGATGATGCCACCAATCCCTGCGTTATGAAGAGTCTCGCTGAAGTCGTTGAGAAGAAAGTGGCGTTATTGAATCAGACCGCCTCGGTTCTTGGGGAACGAACAAATGAGCAGCTAGAGTCGTTGGCTTTGGCTCTTTCGAGCTGCGATACTCAAAGATGCTGGTCCGAGTACATCCGTGAGGCCATAATGGACGTAACGTCCATGTACTTTGTAGTTCTGCAGATCTTCCCAGAGATGAAACGGTTAGATCTGTCTGCGTGTGCAAATTGTGCTTCTTTAAGAGCACAACTTCAGTCTGAACTTGAGGAGAAGCAGGTTTTGTCAAGCGATGTCCACAGTGGAGACTTAATGGCAGTCACCCACATTCAGATCGAAGGAGAACCGATCGACTCTCTGGACAAGGCCATACAGCTTCAGGACTCAATGGCTAAGCATAAAAAGGAGCTGCGAGAATTAAAGGAGGTGTACGAGCAAGAAGCAGAGAAGCTGAGAGGGGAAGTGGCCAAGGCTGCTGAGACTCTGAAGCTGAGATCCGAGGAGAACGTGAAGGAGATCGACTCCCTGACAGTGTGCATGGAGAACCTCAAGAAGAAGCACGAGATGGAGTGTAATAACTTACAATCCCGCTTCAATCGAGAGATGGAAGAGCTTACGGATGCCGTCGGACCTGTAGGGGATGGCGAGCCAAGCTCGACTTCCCTCAAAGTACGGATCCAAAAGCTTGTGTCCCGGGTGTCCGAATTGACTGAGGAAATGAATCGGCAAGAGCGTGATGGGGATGCGACATTGCTGCGTCTGAAATACGAGAAAGACTTGGAAAACCTAAAGGTCAAGGAGTTCCATGTCCTTGCTGTTCTCCGTCTGTAATAACTTCATGTGGCAACCTTAAACCTGACCCTTTCCCTTCCTTTTCTCATACTAACCCCGCTTTGTGGTGCTTTGGTCTAGCCTAATATCTATCACCAGTGATGCATGGCTGTTAACCGTAGGTGTGCATGTACGCTTTAACCTTAGGAGTGTGGATGAGCCGGGGGAAATACGATTATGTGCGCACAATTCTCTCATTTAAAGAAACCCAGTTGAACCCAATGGAGAGCAATTAAGAATCAGTTCGTCAGATGTATCGGAGAATGCATAAGTGCATACTCTTTACGTCAGCGAATTCTGAAAACTGGTAGACTTGGTTCTGAACTTGTTTTCACTTTTAAGCTCTTTGCTTGATTAACAGCCAGTGCTTTTTTGCAAGTCTAGTTGTTTGCATAAATTGCTGCTCACCTTTGATGCCAGCTGCTTTAATCTGATTAATAATAAATAATGCATGACAATAACTGAGAGTTTTTGTGAAAGAATTGACTCTGAGGATAGATGGAATTAAGTTGCATTATAATAAATCAGATTTATTTTATTTTATTTGATAAATTACATAAACTACAGTATTGCAATATTTGTTGCACCATCTGGCTATTGAAAATTTCCAACAACTAGTTTTTTTGTCACTCGGTTGCTGATTAAAAACATACAAACCAGTAATAATTGCTGTAGTTTTCTATTATTTTTACTTTAAAGACAAGAACTAGAGTCTGTTCCTGACTAGATCATTTTAGACTCATAGAAAAATTGTAAACATGAAAGGCTTGTTTCATAACTGGAATTGGCATTGGCGCAGTTGTACTTGAAGTTTATATTTAAAATTTTAGACTGTCTAAATTTGTATTAAAAAGATTGATTTGATTCGTTAAAGACATTAAATTTATAATTGCACAACTCAGTCGTGCTAAATTTGTCATCAGTACGTGATACTGTTTGTCGAAAGAGGAAATGAGATTTTCCACCAAGAGAGGCTGGTGAATAAACAAGTGCAGGTGCGGTTGTGATATGGAGACAGGAAGAGTTGGTTCAGGAGATGGGTCGTGTCCCGGGACCTTAATCCTGCAAAAACAACTGCTTCATTCGCTCGTCTGATCAAAGCTGGACTTGAGTACAGAGATCAGGGCCGTTGAATAGACAGCGGAAGTGCGTTGGGTTTGCATGGTCGGAAAAGCATTGAAATCTCTTGTACTGAAATTAAACTATATGTTGATGAATAGTAGCTGTAATCCTATTTACACTAATGGGAAATAGTACATGTATAGAAATGCTGCATTTTTTTATTTATTTTAGATTTGAACATTCCAGTTGTTTTTCAGATGTGGCCCCAGGGAAATTAAAATCAAAACACGTCATGTCAACAGACAAGACCATATATAGTGCCCCAAAATATACTTGGACATTTAAGCCACAAATGTTTGAATTTCATTGCATTAGAAGTTGAAATCTCAAATGAAGTATTTGCAAACAAATGCTAGTGTTTTTCTGAGCCATTTTTGCAGTGACATTTAATCAATTGGTGTCAAGGTGATTTTAGTGCATCTGTGAAGTCAGTTCTCACAGATGTAGAGAATCATATTAACTATCTCCAGTGTTTGACAACCACATGTTCAAATAGCAGTATATTGACTGCTTAATCACAAATCAAGCATTTTGCATAGTGTACGGAAGCTTGTTTCTGCCATTGAATATAAAAAATGAGAAAGGTAATTGCAACTTTTTCTCACAATTCAAACTTTTTGATATCTTGTGATTGCAAGTTATAAACTTGTAATTGCAAGTTTATCACAATTCTGAGTTTGTATCTCGCGATTCCGAGTTTGTATCGCAGTTCTGAGTTTGTATCTCGCAAGTTTTTAATTGCAATGATTCTGAGTTTTTGTCTCGTTTCTGAGATTATAGCGCAATTCTGAGTTTGTAACTTGCGATTCTGAGTATTTTCAATTTTGAGTTGGTATCTCGCAATTCCGAGTTAAAATCTCGCGATTCCGAGTTTATATCGCAGTTCTGAGTTTGTATCGCAGTTAGGGCTGTGACGGTAGGCATGACAACCGCGCCACCATGGTGGTGAAGTTGACACCGCGGTCGTAGAGTGTCACCGGCGGTAGTGTGACATTTTATTTTTATATATATATATATATATATATATATATATATATATATATATATATATATATATATATATATATATATAAAAAAATCTCAGAGGTCGCAGTAATCGAAAATTTTCTGTCATTGATGGAATTTTTTTTTAGAAGTGACGGAAAAATTCTGCAGCCCGCCCGTCATTTTGACACATTATGTAGCTTGTAACTGTAATTCCCACCCCTGTCCAGTAGGTGGTGAGTGCGCTCCAGTGTGGCAGCAGAGCGCGAGTTCAGTCTCCAGAATAAAATGAAAACGATGCGCTTGATTACACAAAGACGAGCACCCAGTTTAAGTCAGTTTTAATAAAGTTACTTATGCATGCTTAATTAAGTTTTGTTATTTTTCTTGCTGACTATAAGTTTATGGTCAACGAATGGCTTTTCTGAGGTATAACGTTACGTGACATTGTTTGCAACACTGATTGAACTGACGTGATACAGATTTCGGTAAGCTACTGTATCTTTCAACATATTTTTTTTTATTTTAATTCATGCTTATTTCGTTCTGTGTAGTAAAGAGGAAAGGATGATCGCATTCACTCACAATCCGTTACAGGTGTTCAAGATGAAAACTGAGAAGTGACAAGTCTTTAACTTTCTTTTCATAATATAAATAAATGCATAGCTATTCCTATTTGCTTATCCTGTAAGTTCGTGAATAAAAATGAAAATGTGGACGAAATCAGAAGCTATTAAATGTCTTATTAAAATATAAAAATTCAAATGACGGGTAATTATTGACTATGATGGATTTTTTTTACGATCCTGTCCATCAAAATGATGGTGAAACGCAAGTCTAATGCAACCTGGTGATTTACCACCGCGGTAGTAAAAATTTGCCACCGTCACAGCCCTAATCGCAGTTCCAAGTTTGTAACTCGTGAGTTTTTAATTGCAGTCATTGAGTTTTTGTCGTGTTTCTGTGATTATATCACAATTCTGAGATTGTATCACGTGATTCCGAGTTTGTATCGCAGTTCCGAGTTTATCTCGCGATTCAGAGTTTCTAATTGTGATGATTCTGAGTTTGTCACGTTTCTGAGATTATATCGCAATTTTGAGTTTTTATCACAGTTCCAAGTTTGTATCTCACGAGTTTTTAATTGCAATGATTCTGAGTTTTTGTCATGTTTCTGAGATTATATCGCAATTCTGAGTTTGTAACTCATGATTCTGAGTTATCGCGATTTTGAGTTGATATCTCGCAATTCCGAGTTCACAGTTCCGAGTTTGTATCGCAGTTCTGAGTTTCTATCTCGCGATTCAGAGTTTCTAATTGTGATGATTCTGAGTTTTTGTTGCGTTTCTGAGATTATATCGCAATTCCGAGTTTGTATCGCAGTTCTGAGTTTGTATCTCGCTTGTTTTTAATTGCAATGATTCTGAGTTTTTGTCGTGTTTCTGAGATTATATCGCAATTTGTGAGTTTGTAACTCACGATTCTGAATTATCGCGATTTTGAGTTGATATCTCGCTATTCCGAGTTCGCAGTTCAGAGTTTGTATCGCAGTTCTGAGTTTGTATCTCACGATTCAGAGTATTTAATTGCAATGATTCTGAGTTTTTGTCATGTTTCTGTGATTATATCACAATTCCGAGTTTGTATCTTGCGATTCAGAGTTTCTAATTGCAATGATTCTGAGTTATGGCGATTTTGAGTTGATATCTCGCAATTCCGAGTTCGCAGTTCTGAGTTTGTATCTCGCGACTGATTTTTTAATTGCAATGATTCTGAGTTTATATATTGCGATTCTGAGTATATATCTCACAATTCTGATGTTTTTCCTCATAATTGCTAGTTTATATATCGCAACTGTGTTTGTATCCCACAACTGTGTTTGTATCCCACAATTCTGAGTTTGTATCGCAGTTCCTTTAAGAGTTTTTTCCTCTTAAAGGGATAGTTCACCCAAAACTTTGTTGCATAATTTTCCTGCTTTCACTGTAAAGCTGCTTTGAATCTGTATTGTAAAAAATAAATAAATAAATAAACACATTATATAAATAAAGGTGACTAACCAGACAGTTGACGTTAGCCATTGACTTCCATAGTAGGAAAAAAATACTATGGAAGTCAATGGCTAATTTCTGGTTACCAACTTTATTTTATGTTCAACAGAAGAAAGAAACAGGTTTGGAACAATATGATGGTACAATTAATTAATTCTGAGAAAAAAAGTCAGAATTGCAAGATATAAATAAAATAAAATGAGTTTAAAAAGTTGCAATTATTTTTTTATTCTCCGTCGTAAACAAGCTTGCATATAAAGTGTGTTTATGTCATCTTTAAATTAAATTGCTCTTCATTTGAAATTTTGTATCTGATCCAATGACATTCATGCATTCAAGTCTGGCTAAAGTGTCCAATCTTTTGGGATCGCTGTTTGAACACACAGTATGTGGATTTAGGTTACTTTTCCAAAGCCATCTCTCACTGGCCTCTGTGTCCCTTAATGTCATCGTAGGTTATTAATATCTGGCGTTGTGTGGACGCCGTTCTGTCCACACATCGCTAATGTCTGTCGTCTGTGTTAGTGTTGTCCCTGTCAAATGGAATAGAAGTGGACTCGAGTCGATCCAAACGAAGGTGCGCTAAATGCTGCTTCCTACATTTCCCCACAGGCTACGTGTGAACGAGGCTTCGCTGCCATGGAAGAGTCTCACCAGAAGGTAATAGATGAGCTGCAGAAAAAGCACCAGCGGGAACTGGAGAAACTGCAGGAAGAGAAGGAGAGACTGCTGGCAGAGGAGACCGCGGCCACGATCTCTGGTTAGTAAGGATGAAACGGGACAGGAGCAAACGGGCCAATCTCTCAGAACTTAACACTACCTTAGTGTCCTACATTATCAATAAATGAAAATGAATGGGATCAGTTTATGAACAACAAACTTTGAAATTAATTCTGCTGTGTGTAAAAGTTGCTGGAATCAGATCATATACGGGTCATTCCACAGTCATCTTGGGAATAAATGTCTTTTTCCACAAATTTTGTATGTATGCAAATTGTATAATATCAAAGGTACGCAATTCTAGTAATTGTGCAGTTAATTCTCATATTGTATTTTCAAAAAGTTTTGGAATATTTTTCCTCTCCCCAAATCTGTCACTACCAGAAGGGTCACATTGACCAATTAAGATTTTGTTTACATCTACCTTGTAAATATAATTTTTGCTATTTTATTAAAAAGTTTTCACAGGTAAATCAATAATAAGTATAATTTGAACAATATTTCAAGTGTAATTTATGAGATTTGTTGTATTTTGAATCCAATCTTTTTTTTTTTAGTTTATCAAACTGATTTCAAAGTGAAGGATTCGTTAGTTTGAATAAACATTGAGCCAAACACTATAATAACATCTTAGTTGATCATTCAATATACTTTATTTTTGACAAAACATCCCATGTTTCGGTCGTGACTGCACAGGTTCGGTAGTGACAGTGAGGTGTTGGTAGTGACCACATCACATGACACAATTTTAACTCTCATACTAAATACTAAAACAGTTATGATTTGCAAAACTGTACTAAAATTGTTTATTTCCCCCGAATAAATGATTATGTGTTCCTTTTGAAGTGTGTTAAATTCAGCCAATGGAGTAAAACACACACTGTTTTGGTAGTGACGTGATATTTTTTACATAAAGTTTCATGATTTAAAAATAAAATATAAAATAAATATATATATTTTTTTACTTCACTTAAAAAAAAAATCTAAAATATATTTTTAAAAACAACAATGGAAAAAAATCATTTCAATATCATTTTCATAAGTTGAAATTTAGGGGTCAGGGTTCAGGACAAACACATCCCAATTGAAAGTACCCAATAAATGATTATTTTATATATATTAATGAAAATTCTGTCATTAATCACTCACCCTCATGTCGTTCCACACCCGCAAGACCTTCGTTCATCTTCAGAACACAAATTAAGATATTTTTGATGAAATCCGATGGCTCAGTGAGGCCTGAGCAATGACATTTCCTCTCTCAAGATCCATTAATGTACTAAAAACATATTTAAATCAGTTCATGTGAGTACAGTGGTTCAATATTAATATTATAAAGCCACAAGAATATTTTTGGTGCGCCAAAAAAAACAAAATAACGACTTATTTAGTGATGGCCGATTTCAAAACACTGCTTCAGGAAGCTTCAGAGCGTTATGAATCTTTTGTGTCGAATCAGCGGTTCGGAGCGCCAAAGTCACGTGATTTCAGCAGTTTGACACGCGATCCGAATCATGATTCGACACAAAAGATTCATAACGCTCAGAAGCTATATTATATTATAATATATAATATTAATATTGAACCACTGTACTCACATGAACTGATTTAAATATGTTTTTAGTACATTAATGGATCTTGAGAGAGGAAATGTCATTGCTCAGGCCTCACTGAGCCATCGGATTTCATCAAAAATATCTTAATGAAGGTCTTACGGGTGTGGAAAGACATGAGGGAGAGTAATTAATGACATTATTTTCATTTTTGGGTGAACTAACCCATTAATCTTACTGATATTTTAAATATTATTGTGGGATTCAATAGATAACAGAAGGATCTTAGTAGACATCTGAATAATTTGAATACTTAAATGCTTTTTAAATGTGTTTTTTGGTTGTGGGACAGCAGTTTATACCAATTCTGTAGAATGGCCCGTATACACAATGCTGAATAGGACAAAGTTGAATATGTTCCTCATGTCCTATGGAGGCATTTTTTTGTGCCAATATCTGATTTTAAGACTAACACGCAGCATTTTTGATATTTTATTTGATCAGCTATCGAAGCGATGAAGAACGCACATCGGACGGAGCTGGAGAGGGAGTTGGAGAAAGCGCGCAAGGCCAACAACAACACTGAAAATGCAGACATCGAGGAAATCCGCAAACAGCACGAGTCAGTTGTTGTTCCTTTATGCAGTTTCAGCCACACCTTTGCATTCTTTTGAGGAATAAAGGACCTGTCTCTTCAGATTTTATTGCTTTCGAGTGTATGAAGCGAGTTTATGATGCCACGCCTCCCGCTTTATACTCATGCATTACTTCTAATTTCACTGTTAAATCTGCGATTAAGCAATTAAGACTTTTGCATACTGCATTAATTGGAGTGGATAAAGGGTTTAAGTGCCCAAAGCTTGACTGCATGACCGCTTCCACTGCCAAGTGTATCCTGGGGCAACACAGCCAAGATGCCAAATCTGGTTTCTTTCTTTGTCTGCATGCACATAATCTGTCCTCAGGCTCTTGGCTGTGCCTCTGTCTAGACTTTAAGGCCTTGCTCTTTTATCATCACTACAAACTGAAAGGAGAAATGTGTGTTTGTGTTGTAGGGAGGAGCTGATGTCATACCAGAGGGAGATCGAGGTGTTGTCGGAGCAGTATTCTCAAAAGTGCTTGGAAAACGCTCATCTGGCCCAAGCGCTGGAGGCCGAGAGGCAGGCGCTCAGACAGTGCCAACGGGAGAACCAGGAACTCAATGCGCACAACCAGGTAACCGTGACCTGTAGGGCCTGTGCTGGTCGTATTGCTCAACCCTGATGACCTTAACCCTTGTGCGGTCTTCGTTTGGGAAGCACACTCAGGGTCTTCGGGGTCTCCACAGACAGCAGGCAACAAAATGTAATTTTACTCTGTTTATTAATGTTTTTACTTCATATTTGTGCAGTTTATGGAGGATTTATCATATTTTTTAAATTTATATAAATAAATAAATATATAATTTTTTTTTAAATAGGTTTTTAT